>KB663810.1:640690-671033 GCA_000349025.1 Anopheles minimus
TCAATTTATTTATATTATAAAATAAATGGTGTTGCAACTCTCAACTCATTCTTTTAAAAAAGCCTCCTAGTCCTTTTTTCGTATTGTACAGCAGTAAGAACAGGGATTTTTAAATAAGAGTACAGTAAACATTATCCTGGACATTATCCCATCCTGGACGATTTCATAATCATCGGGAATTTCTAGTGGCATATGTCATATAATGAATAAAAAAATGCAGAATGAAACTAATAAGTCTCTCAATTCCAATCCTCTAGTTAGTGTTCGTAACTATTTCAACGAAACGAAATGATAATATGTTATGTTATGAAGGGGCAATGGAACAGTTGCAACGGTAAAAATAATAATTGTTTTTATTGATATCATCTAAATTGAATATACACTGTGCATTCACTGGCTTGATTTTGTAGTGTGCAGCCATATCATTATTAGTAATATTTGTACCTTTGAATTATTGCGCTTATAGTATTGAAGTAAAAAAACACATTGCTAATATAATACGAATATTTGTACAAACAAATTAATACTAAACGATTTAATTTAACATTTAACTTTGTGACTACAATTCTCTAATTGCAAATCAGGAGCGTAGTTTTTCCCATTTGCCTCAAACGAATGAAGCGCTGAGTTTTCATTCGCTACACGTTTCATATACAAAAGACAATTCATGGATGATAAATATTATTCTTTAAACTTATTTATGTGTAAAACTTTACCAATAAATTTTTTTTCTATTTACGTTTTGTTATATATTTTGATCAAATAAACAAATTTCAATGTATGTATGACGAAATGAAAGAATGTAGTGCAAATGATTTTTCTGCAAATGAATGAAGTTTACTGCGCAAGCAAACTAATGCAAACAAGCCTTTGTTTCCAATTGTTGTACATGTGGTTTAAGGTTACTGCAATTCTTAAATAGTTGTTTTGGCACCAACTTACAGTTAACTTAAAGCATGCGTTATTAACCGCATTGATTGTTTTCCGATCATTACTACGGGTTTTATCCTTCATGAGAAATTGCTAAGTATCGTTAAAATTAATGTTATATTTTACCACTTCACAAGACCTCTGACTTCCCATGACCGCATACAGAAACCTACCAACTATATTTATTTCACTTCTTTTTTTCTATCACCAAGCAATGATTTCTCGGAGACAGTGTAGAATCCATGCATGGTTGTAACCCGTTTAACGCAAATAGTTAGGCCAGCATTTATTTTTGATTGGTCCAGCAAAAAATGTAAAGATTTCACGCAAAAACTTCTTTTTAAATATTGCATGTGGCTTCCACATGGACTTACCTATATGCGCTCTACATTGAAGGGCTTGAACATTGAAAACTTGTTGCATTATATTTTGTTTTTTTGTTTTTTGTTTTGGTTTCTTGGCCATACCTCTTGCAAGAAACCTGTTCCAGAGCAACAATGGAACCTGCTGAAATGTTGAGTAAATTTGCGTCAAGTTTTGGCGATTTTGAAGCAGAATGCGATGGAAAATATTGTGTTTCTATGTGGTTTCATCTCGTATGCGTTTTACATGAAGCGATTTTCTTTCGAATACCTTGGGCCGCACGTGAAATTATTCAAGCTCAAAATACCGAAAGATGAACATGCACAAAGCATGATGTAAAATAAATATAAAAAAAGAAAATAAAGAGAAACGAAAACAGTGCATACCAAGACGACGAAGACAATTGTTAAAACGATGATGTCCTCGGCGAAGGGATCTTTTGCGCGAACCATGTGGTTTTGATGCTCATAAATAATTTATCTCCAATGTCTTCCTTTTTTTCAGTGTTGGATCACATTCAATGTCGGAAATGCCTTGCGCCAATCGGACACCAGGATCGTATAATTTTCTCTCGTTTTCCTTTTGATGTCATTTTGATCGGCCATCTATGCATGCCCATGGTGAACGGCTTGATCTTCCTCCACTGATGTACTAACGCTCGATTTTTTCTACTCATTAATGCTACGTTCACGATCATCCCAAACTAATACTGTGCAATCGTATTGTAACCAGTTACAAGGCACACATTTGTCGATCATTCCACCGTTTAATTAGCTCAGCTATAATCGAGTACAATTGTACTAGCCGAAGCTCCACACAAACCGTTTGCTATAAAAAAAACTGTTGCTTCGGCTACATCATACGAAATGAAAACAGCTTTATTCGTTGGAATACGACATAGAATAATTCAATGCATCACGTTTTGTATGTTCGCTGGTCGCGAGTAGAACGCAATCATCGGTGTACGTTTTATTTCGGCGAGATAGGGTATAATGTTGGTCGCAATGATCAAGAAACGTGATGAACGTTTGGTGGCACATCAAAGAATAAACATTTAATGGAGAAATAAGTAAATACACTATTTTATCAACAATCAAATCGTATGCTGGGAAAAAAAGCTTAACAAAGCTCAGTTAAAAGTGCGCGAGATGTCTCATCGTTTCGAATTAGTATAGTTTATGTTTTTGCAATTTGTTAGATTTGTTAACACATTTAGTAAACCTTGAACCGAGTTTGCATTAAACTTCACTCGAAAACCTTTAGTAATCAGTGAGTAAGAATAATAAAATTTCGTTTCACTCCATGCACTGATCCACTTTCGGTCATACACACTCTATCAAAGTAATTTACACATACATGCACGCCGATCGAGAGATAATTGGAATCGTTCGGATTCAATTAATGAGGAATGGCGATGGCAGTGAAGTGCAGCAACATGGCCCTGAGCCACGAGAAGGCACGGTTGGGAAACCGAAAACGGCTTCGACACATTGAACAGGCGAGGAAAAGCAAAAACTTCGACGGATGTTGCAAGCGTTGATTGTGATGGTGTTGGCTAAAATTAATTTCGTTTCTCACTACAATCAAGCTGCTAATACCTTGGACTGTAGTTTCACGACCCCGCTGATGATTGTAGGATAATAACAAACCATGCGAACAACTCAAATTAAACTGCAGTTCATCATCGTCGTCATTATGGATGCCGCAGTGCAAAACAACAAAAACACAAAAGTATAACGCAAAATAAAACTGCCTCTGGTCTAACGAACACCAATCAATTCGCTCAGTGTCTGAAAGCTTAAGCTAAACACGTGCACATTCAAACTGTCATTAGTTGAATGATTATCGTAGCCAAGTTGCCTGGAGAGTGGCCATGTTGTAAAACTCGTACATGTAGTGTGTAAAACAAAACAAAAAAAAATATTCGAAGTGTTTTACTTTTGTCATGAATTTCTACCAAACAAAGATTATTTTCTTTTAATGTCATACCTACAATCTAGCCTTCGTTTAATGGACGAACCTTTGAAAATCATTGTACGATAGTGATGATCGAAAAAAGAAAGATAACAAAAAGGTAATATGATACAATTAAAGTTGTTTGAACAATAATCTTCAAAACCAATAAACTACAAAAACATAAGTTAAATTTTACTAGTAAATTCAGCTTTCTAAATCGCATCCACGAACGAATTTATTTTCCAAACCAATGGAAATAAAAATCTAATGCTTAATGCATATGTACTTACTTACTTACCTTTCGTGTTTCATAATACTTACCTTTCGTGTTCGTAAATTTACATAGAATACAGTAACTGATTTCCTCAAAATATGTTCAGTTCTACAAACGTGTTCGAGCTATACCGTATTGGTGGCGTAACGATTTATTATCGAGGGTGAAGGATTTTTTAGCCAAATAGTCAGTTCTTGCTACCTGAGAGCGGTCCGGATGGGATTTTGGAGCCGGTCTTGTCCATTAAAGTGGTTTGCTTCTACCCCACAGGGTCGTTTCCCATGTAGCATCATCGTTGACGCATTAGGCCAACTGGGAATCGAACATATAAATGTAGGTTGTAATAATATATTAAAACGGTCCTTATCAAATTTCGCAAGAAAATCACAAAATGCAAGACCGATAGCAAAAGTTGAAACTTTGATCCAAACTCAATGCATAGCTAAGAACGAGTGCATCTATTTTGTTCAAAACTGTACGTTTTCTGCGTATTTTGGTACAGTAGCGTCATCTATCCGTAAGCTTGCTCAACCATATGGAACAACAACAGCAATGCCCCCTGCTATGAAACGCATGTACTATTATACCTGTACGCGAGTCCTGTCGGAAAGGGATGAAGGGATGTTCACCAGATTTTTGGAAAGAGGCAGCAAATTCGAAATTTATATCATCCGACGCCATATGCATATCCGTTGGGAACGCATGCGCTTTATCATTTCCAGTTTCGCTTCGGTTTTACATTTGGTAAGGGTGGTAAATTATGGTCGTTAGGATCACATTCCAGCACTTAATTATCGCTGCTCGATTTCGTAGGCTGTCGTTCCGAACGTATCTGCTTTACTTGGCGGGCAATATACATTCCGTTTGGTCGTGCTACTGGTTTGCAACAGAATCTTCGGTAGAATGTAGAACAGTTTTTCTCCTTTTTCCAGCCTATGGAATTTTGGTCTTGCAAAGCGTGACACTTCATAACTACTTCATTAAGTTTACGTTGACCGAAAGATATTCATTTAAAAAAAAATGCCACCGTAAATTTTCGCGAGGTGTATTTTTACTACACCTCGGATACTACTTTCGGATAAATATCCGAAATTAACTGTAAAAGTTTCAAATAACAACTACATTTGGATGAATGTAGAACAGGCGTGTTCCCGCATTCAACAAACCATCGAAATTTCCATTACAAATTACCATTTTCATCACATAGAAGAGAACCTATATAGCGAAACACACTCTCGGAACACTGATGTGTTATGATTTTCTGTTGTATTCGATTCATTTATTTTCTGACAAATCTGGTAATTGCTTACGATCGGTTTCCAACTAAAAGGATCCACTTTTGTCTTCTTTACATTTAGTTTTGCTTTAGATAGTTTCTGATTTCTTCATCTTTGATCTGGCAAGAGAAAAACTTGCCGTTTCTCGTAATGTTCATTTCCAATTCACCTTCGCCTTTTGCTTACTTAATGTGTTGAGCTTCTTATAACTGCGCTCCTAGAAGTTGCTGAGCAGCGTCTGCAGCACTTCGGGCTGCTCAAATTTAGTTACTTAAAACTACCAGCAAAGCCATGTCTCTTTGCTCATTCTGTGTTGTTGATCTAGCCTTTAAGACAAAGTGCTTGAACACTTTGCCCATAACTTAATGTACGAGCTGTGTTTTTAGTAAACCATACGTTCTGTGGTCACATGTATTCTACTTTGGGGTGGTGTAATTTGCTTTACTCATTAATTTTTACCTTGATTGGAAAAAACATTCAACTAAATCAGTTTAGTTGCTTCAAATATCGTGTTTCATTGTTACTTTTAGCAATACCAATATCAATTGCATTTGAACACTTCTTTGTTCTAAACACATTTTCTTTTACGCTGCTTATCGCTTAATAGTTCATATTCAATATTCATATTTAAATACAGGATCTTCTTACGGGCTAGTTACGTATACATTTAATGTTTTGTTTGTAGTTTGTAATAGCGATTGCTAGAGAGGATGCACGTACAAACTCTCTCACAAAGATCGCTTTGTTTTGCACTGGGTTGTAAAAGCAGCATTCATGTTCTGTCCTCCAAGAAGAAAACAATGTGAGTAGTTGCGTGCCTTGCGCTTTGTTATTTTTCTCTCTGACTCTAATCGTGCTTTCGGGCGAAATTATCATCACTAACCGAAACTAGGTTTTCTTGTTTTACTATAATTATACGCTTCTTTTCGAAACTATTCATAAAATCTACAGTTACGTATTTCCGTCCTAGAAATTTGTTTTGGTTCTCTTCTCCTCTCAGCAGAACATTCTGTGCTACGTTTTGCAGTCCATTCCCATCCATCACAGAGGAACAGCAGAACAGCAAAATGTTTCAAATGGGGGCTTGTTTCCGGGAATTCTCTATTGGATTGGGTTTAAAATGAAGTTTGAAAGTCGTTCCATGTTGTGTTACTCTTTACCACGATATGATACCAAACAACTTTTCCAGTCAATGTTAGTGAGCAGTGCAAGAGATCGAAAGTCACTCGTTGCTAGGAAGTGGAAATAAGCTAAACGTGCCGTTGTTCCATTTCCACAGGTAAAATACGTTGTTTTATTCATATTCTATTTTTATCTTCATTTGCAATAAATAAGTACATTGGCATCCAATGCATGTAGTACAGCTTAATTCATTGCAGATTTACAAACAAACTACACATGCATCACAATACACCAGGACAACAAAGGGTATGTATTGAGTAAAGTGGGGATGTTTTTTATAATTAAAAAAAAAGATTTTAATTCTGTTAAAGCTATTCAAGTGTACTATATGTACAAAACGATACTTCAAATTTAAAAAATACAATCAACAAAAGTGATCTACCAAAGACAACAAAACATAAAAGCACTGGGAGATGGCTGAAGCTAAAGAGTACATAATAATCAAAATAAATAACGAAGCAACGATTACAATTCGTTCCAAAAATTTGTCTAAGTCTCCCCTCAGAAAACGAACGAAGTTTTTTTAACGCGAAGGTGTTGTTCTCATTGCATTGTTCTCATTTTTACTTTTGCATGGGAGACCAAACTCTAACATGAACATACTCTTTGTTGCAAATTCTAGAGAGCTTGACATTCATAGATGTAGCAATGTAAAATACTAATAATCGAACTATGTTAAAAATAAAATCAATGGAACAGATTCTACACTATCAATAACGCAAGTTCTACATTAGCAAATTCAAGTTGATCAAGATAAATCTATAGTATTGCAAGTTTCTACATCACAACAGAAAGCTAAATTCTGATCTCTTTAAGGTGTGTACGAAATGAATTCGAAAGAGTACAGTACCACTTTTACGGTGCAACTTATTGAATGTATTTCGCCGCTAATGTACTTCTTTGATAATTTTTGGAGAAGCTAATTTCTATTACATTATGTCCAGTACATTCCTCTCCTCGTACTTCTGCTTTGTTTCATGCACATCTGAGTTACGTATATCTGTTTCTGAATTTCACCTTTTTATATATGTTACCATTGCGAGAGAAGTGCTTCTTCTTTGTTTCGTTTGCCTCAAATTTGTACACTGGTAGTTGTCATGGTTTTGTGTTCTCGCGTTATTTTTAATATGCGTTGTAAAAAGAGTTTCTTTCTTCAACCTGTTCAGTTTGTTTACTTTTTCCAATGTGCCTATATTACAAAGTGCGACATACTTGCCAACAGTTGTCCTCGACGGCATTATAGCCACATCATCCCGGAAGCATGATTCGGTCATTAGGAATGGTCATTAACCTATATGTTTGTTCTAGGATTGAAGATTGAAGAAGTGGGGTTGAAAAAATTATGCTTGAATATATCTGCCTATTTAGATGCTGAGTTATTTCACATAGAGGGTTCTAATGAATTTCAATTGTTTTTAGGTTCACCATTTCACTACCACCATTCACTGTTGATGCTAATCAACTGAAATAAAACGAAACAAATGAAATCCAAAGATAGCTACTTGATCACAATTTTCAATCATGTGTAATTTTCATGTAATGAAATGTATCCACAGAACGATGTAAATAATCACCAATGCGGAGGCGGTATACATGCCAACGCAGATGAAGCACTGTGCGTGGAAACCCTAAAAACATGCGTTCATAAAAATCCCTGATGTTGACGATGAGCACTAGGAATAGTTTTTGTATAGAGTAATGAAAGTAATATGTACTGAGATATACGGATTTCATAATAGGATAAGGTCGGGTCTCCGAGGCTGCACAACCGACAGAGAAGAATATCTTAAGCCTACCTGCGTGCTTTGATGGCTTAAAGAGCAGATAACCAATTTGTAATTGCCGGTGTAATCTGTTTCCTGATTCAGATGAAATTTTCTTCTCTTTAATATAAATAATTACTAGCACTACTGTGATTGGTGTGTTGTTGGTGTAACCCCTAGTTTTGCTCATGTAACGCGGCCGCTGCAGCTGCCGCGGCGGCCGCTTTCTGTGCCTGAGCTTGCTTTTCCTGCTCGTTTAGCTCCTTAATGGCTTGAATTTCCTTCTTTAGCTTCATTCGGCGATTTTGAAACCAAATTTTGATCTGTCGCTCCGTTAGGCAGAGAGCGTGTGCCATTTCGATCCGGCGTCGACGGGTAAGGTAGTGGTTGGTGTGGAACTCTTTCTCCAGTTCCAGCGTTTGGTATCTTGTGTAGGTTTGGCGTCCTCTTCGTCGCAATCCATTTGCACCTGGAGAAAAATAGGAAGCATAAACGTATAATTTCAAAATGGATATACTACTCGGTGTGCAATCGTAGCATAACCTGTAAGAATACAGAACACACGTGAAAGGAGTGCAAAGTGACTATATTTATTTATATGAACTTCTGTCAAATCATTTATTATCATTCAATGTTGATTCTCTATTCACGTTACATATCGCTGAAAGCAGAGCAAAGAATCAAGCGTATATGGTCTGCGATTGAATTTGTACTGTGTAATCCCAGAAACGTATTGTGTGCCAAGTGTTTCTATATATTTATAAATATATAGATCTTTGTTGTCAGGAAATATCCTGCAAACATATACAACGAGAAATAAAAGCCGCATAACCAGTTTCTGTTCATCCATCCTGGCTAAGTGTTAGTGTATGTGTTTCATTCGTGACGAGTTCTCGTGACTTGTGTCTTCACCAACGCAGGACACGGCAAAAGGAAACGCGCACCAACGCAAGAAGCACAAAAATTGATCAGAATGTTTTTTAAATGCCGCCACTACCAGACATGTAAAGGCTTTTCAAGTTGTCCCGAGATTCGGACGCCGGACACAATGTGGGGCCAACGAACTGTTAGAACCAGCTACCCAGTGTTCAGTGACCACGAGTAGCATCCGATATGCTGGTGGCTCTGCTGTTGTTGCTGAAATACTCGGTTATTTTTCTGAACGAAGTTGTGGAGTACTACATTCTTCGAAAATCTGACATATTTTTTACTCATTCTTTGCAAGTAATATAATGAATGCAAAACGTTCAAGAGGTTTACAGCCAGTTCGAGTATGGCTCCACAAAGCAGACAGCAACCGACGCGGCTGGCATAAACGTAGTAATGAAGTCAAATTACCGCACAGGCAAGCTGTAATTACTGACCCAAAAATGAGCACAGTTTCGGACGGAGCAAAGTGAATCGCCAAAGCCATGTGAAGATATCGAGCCTCAAACATTACCTTCAGGTGAAAGGCGATTTTGTTACAAAACGCCTGCTATTGGGTTGGACAGATCATAACAGAATCGGCCCAAATTGTGGAAGACCCTGCCAGCTATGCCATGCCACTGCATTGCACTGTAATTTATGTGATTGTTGTTTCAACCCCATGCGTTTTCTGTCGCACATTCATTTTTTTCTTTCGTTTATTACATTGACTCTTTCACGAAAATCGATATATAAACGATCAACGTTAAAGGTTCGATCATTTCATCACCTACCGAGTATATCAGATGTAAACCCCTTAGTTGTATCTCACCATATTAGCTAAAAAAATATACTATAATTGTTTCGTGAGATACTGTTATATTTTTATGAAGATATTGTTGGGTTTGCTCGCGGTATAATGCGTGGAGAAATCTGATTTCCTTTTGAATTTCGTTGGTTGGAACATCAAAACATACCGGTACGAGAACCACGATATTTTCGACGATCTACCTAATGTGAAAGGGATCTTAACATTATAATTAAGAAACAAGACTAGCTTTTCGCTTAGACAAGTCTATTTCGGAATGTTTGGCCCCAAAAAACACCTCCCGGTGGCTTCCCGCTTTGACAGCATGACATAGGAACCCAAAGTAGATAGAGAGATAATTTAAGCTTCCATTTGAGCTATGGGATTTTTTGTTTGGTCTTGATACCCTTGAAACAAAGTGAAACGGAACCTGTTCACACACACGATTCAGCGAGGTTCATGTTCAACTTAGAAAAATCTTGAAACTGGCAAAGATCGGTTAAAGGAAGCAACGGTTGTACTACGACATCGCCGCTTCAGCGGATGAAACGAACCAGTTGGAACGGACGCAAAATGAAACGAAAAGAGATAAGTCCTGCTTGTACTCCATAACGATTCCAACAGCATCCAAGAAAGCGGCAAGCACGCAAAACAACGAACAGCGTAGGAAAAGACTAAGCGAAGAGAAGTATTTAAAGACTGCCGGGGTAAGACTGTAGAAAAAGAATTCAAAATGGAATCGTCAGCCACCATCATGCAGCCTCTGTTCCCAAGGTTTCCGAAGCTCCTCCTAAGATGATGAAAGCGAGCACGGCGAATTGGAATCCCCAGTCACTCCAGAATTCCCATTACACATCCCAGAGAAAAAGCAAGGGTCGCGATCGCCCCTGTGCTCATAAATTATTGTGCAGAATCAGCATACGCATACACAGCTCCATACACATATGCACATGCTGATAGACTCTGATGAGTGAACAGCTTGCGATAACGAAAAGCGAAAACTCAGAGTAAAACTTCTTTCCTATAAATCACTATTCGGGAGTTATTTTTTCAAAATTAAAAACACATAAAATCATGCGCCGCGAACTAACAGCCACAATGATGACGTTCATGCTGTTTTGAATGTAGTTTTTCTCTGCCAATATGTATACCAATTTCACGTAAGGTGAACTGCATAGGTAAAATCTGAGCTTCTAGAATTGCATGAAGCATTGTAATTCATACGTTTATAACGCTTGTCTGTTACAAACTGTGTTTGTTTAGGACCGATAACATGCTACAGTTTTAGGTAAGCAACGAGTAAGATATTTTAAGATATGTGTTTCATTATTCTGCCTTCGGTTCTGTTTCACTATGTTACCACAAACGAAGAAATTATTTAAGCCCATCGTTTATTCATCCAATATCACCCATCCCCAAGACTCACAAAAACAACTATGATTGGCATTGTACCAGATAAAGTTGATTTTTTACCTTAATTAGGGATTTAACTTCGTCGTATCAATTTATACGGACTTTGGATTCTTGCTATATGTTAAGTTTCATAGGAATAAGAGCCGACATGGGTTATCGCTTTAGTTGGTTCAGCTTATGTCAAACGTATTAAAGAGATGATTAGTTAGGAGGATTGTGAATTCTAATGTCTAGTATTGGACAATAAAAGCTGTAAATCTTTGTGCTAGCCAGTTTTGTTGCTATATAAAAGTTGACAGTGTTGTTAGACAATACCAGCTGGCTGATAGCATTGTTTATATTTTTGGGTAAAGTAAAGTAAACAAACTTATAGCTTGATGCAGCATTACCCTGTATGTGTCATTCTACTATGGAATCGGGAAAATTCTTGTCCACCAACAATAATTGTTGCTTATAAACTAATAACTAACGAGGTAACGAATTGTACAAAAATGAATATGAAACGTCGTTGATTACAGGTAACAAAGCGAGAAATGATGAAATATAACAGTATCGGGATCTTGCAGTATCTGATGACTGAACTGCTGGCATAGTAGGATCAGTTCCAACGTAAAATGGCATAAAAACAATCCAGAAATTCCAAGTCTCAATGGAAAAGGACAGAGAACAGCGAAAAGATTCGTTGAGAAATGAAAAACCATGAAAACTGAGCAGTCACACATCTCTCCTCATGATAAAATCCCCATACCTCATCAGATGAAAAATAATACAACAAAATCCCAGCGGGAGTAAGCATTCGTTGTGGTTCAATCCGAGCGAACGGCACTACCAATCGAGGTCGATCAAAAAACCTTCTTGGGAGCGGGTAGCATGGTGCCCTAGGATGCAGCGGGGATTCAACGAAAACATGGTATTGAAAATGCTTGTTATCTTTTTTCTTTGCCAAGATGTCTTCGTCTCTGGCCAATGCACTTGTCTGTATACACTATTCCTTTGCCTTTGTTGTATGCAGTACCTTTCAACGCTTTAGAAAATTGCACGGCCCAGGCTAACCAACTCAATGATGTGCTGAAAACTCATATGTCTTTTCCTCGTGACGTTGTTAAATGAATCGTGTTTTTCCTTTTACCTTACTCCAACAGCCTCCTATTAGCTAAGGTTCTGAACTTTTGCATGATGGCTTCGCTTAAACTTGTAATAGAAAATAAATAAGTATAGTTACGAAAAATGGCGCAGTGAAACAGTCGCTCTTGTGATGTAACTGATCTATGTTTAGCCAAGGAGACTGGTGTACTTAACCTTATGTGATAAACTTTCAGGAAACATTTACACTTAATTATTAAAACATATTTCGATGATTTCATCGAGTTCCTCAAAACCAATTTTCATGTGAATACGTTGATGGTTCAGTCGCTACTGTTTTTTCTTTCTTGATACTAATCCTACCGTACATTCGAAACCGATCTAATTCTTCAATTTGAAGATCATACCATAGCTTTGGAAAACAGGCACATGGTACAGCTTTGGAAAACAGTTTGATCATCAAACGTATAAAAATCCTTTTTAAAATGTAAAGATCTTTACAGTTTGATAAGTAGGTAAAAATATAAGTTACTACATTAGACTTATAAAGCTCCTTCCAGAACAAATCGCATGTGATTTTGGTTTCGGTCTTGTCGTGTCGTCGGATTGGAGCCGTTACCACTCCCCTCCCGTTCTGCCCTATCGCTCCTTCCTACAATAGTTAATTACTGAATGGAATATGGAAAGGGAGCAAATTTGTCGACGATCATCTTACCCAATTGAAGTATGTATCAGTAGACGAAGTAGAAAATGATATACAGCACATGTACACATATTCTACCTTCCATCTCTATGAGAATGTAATGTATCCGCGCATGTATATTGTATTACCACATAATCATAGCAATTAGGTATACGGCCCGGCCGTTCTTCAGTGAATAAAAAAAAAAATAATAATAATCATAGCAATTGCAACATTGTTTGAAACATAGTTTAATTTCATAGTTTGGCGACGGTTTCAATTTCAAGCCAGCAGCCCTACACTTTAGTTATATGAATGATAAAATGTTTTGGCGAACAAATTATACGTTGAATTTATACGCTGACTGATCACGAGCGAGAAGGTGCACAGTAGAAGAATCTAATGCTCGTTGTAAGCACCTCCCACGAAATGTAAGAGTAAAGAAGAAACCATCGTACAAACATTTATCAAGCTTTATTACTTAAAAGATGGTTGTAAATTTATTCCTTCCTCCGCAAGAGAACTTCATCATTTTTCCTTTGGACCGAAAACACCTTTTTAGAGCCTTTTTTGTCGCCCTTCTAGCCATAATAAAAAACGAACATTTGCGCAGACGCTTTTCCATCCAGCCGTTTCTATTAGAAAGAAAGCTTCTCTGTCCTTCGCATCACCAGAGAAAAGAACAAGGTCAATAAACTGTTCCATCTTTTGCTCTGATAAATGAAAGAAAATGCTTAGTTTACCCTGCCGTAGGTTTCCTTCTTCAAATTCTCGCAAAGCCATTGCAGAGCACGTGGCAGGACACCCAGTGAATTATGAACAATTTCTCCTAGGTAAGGCTAACTAGGGAAGGGTGACAATCTCAACGCAATATCGTCACCCTACTTCTTCAACATGCCGTTAACTTTGGCTATGATACACGCGAACGAATGAGAATTTAATTCAATGGGGACTGATGCATTTATTGGTAAGATGTATATAAGTATATATAAAGCAAAATCTATGTTAAAATTAACCTTGTAAGATACACAAGTTGTCGAAAAGAGGAAAGTATTACTCCAATAAAATTTGCTCCCGACAGCAATTAGACGCTTATACCAATGTGGCAGCATGGTTGCTCGAAATTTTCATGCACCGTACAGCTTCCAAGAGGGAAAACAACACGCCCATAATTCTTTCCTGCGCTTGTCGCTCATCTTATCCCGAGGGAAATCATGAGCGAATCTTTCTCCAGAAGGAACGTATTTATGGTCTTACCGTCTGTGTCTTACACCGTTCGTAGATTCATATGAGTATCAATCAGTTGCTAAATCGGCAGAACAAGTTCCGGTCGAATCAACGTGCCAATCAAACATAATTGAATCTCGAAATTGGACATATTTGGGAATATGAATAATGATGTTTTGTATTATGATTTGCTATTTACGCAATAAAAACATCTACATCTATGTAAATCGGTACAACTATGAATTCTTTCAATAACAAAAATACATAGATGTTTGTTTTCAAGCATCGCTATTGACAGTGGATTTCATAATTTTTAATATAAAATTTCCAAAGTTTTAGAAAAAAAACTAATACCATTAAATTTTCTCACAACTAAAGGATCAAGTCATTATGTCCACAAAAGCACAGCTGGCCAGCGTACTCACATTGAACATTCTAGGATAGCGATGCAGAACAAGAAAAGGGATAGCATAATTTACAGGGGCCCTTGTTAAAATTTGATTTATGAATCTTTTCTTGCTATGGGCCGGTTCCTTCAGATGTTCCAGTAGAACATGGCCGAAGATGATTGGAGATGCCATGTTTCATAAATGAGACTGGTTTCAAATTGCCAACAAACCCACGCTTAGAAGAAGGGAGTGAATGATGTTAATAATGCTACAGCAACATGACACAAGGGTGGAGGATACGAAACAAAATCTGCAACAAAATGCGTACACCCCCGATAAGAGATCACATGATACTACAACTTTTGCAGAATCTGATACTTGGATGAAGACGAGATGAAGCAGATGAAACATATGATAAATAATTTCGCCGCAAAAAGAATATTGATTCTTATGTTATTAACAAAACATATTTTGGTATAAGGCAAGCAATGTTTCGTTTTACAAATTTGATTTCCTAAATGTTAATGGTTCGTTGACTCAGTAAATGAATAAGTTAAGATAGAAAAGAAAACAAATATGTTTCAGGAAACTTTATCAAAATGCTACTTTTAAAATTACTTTGATAATTTATACTATGCAAAAAGCAATTATAATTATTAAATAACGAATCTCAAATGTAATGAGAGAAAAGAGAATCCCCATTATACAGTTTAATTTATTTCTTATTAGTTCATATAAAAAAGGAATAAAACAAAACACAATATTTAGGTAGATGATTGAAATATGCAAAGAACGTGTTCCATTTTATGTGTAAAAACAAGAATCTTCTGAATCCTTCAAACACGTTCAATAAATTGGAAATACATGATGAAATTCAAAATTGTGCAGGAGCTGTCGAATACATAAAATATACTAAAAGCATCGAAGCATATTTCGATGGTTTCAATTTATTTCTTGCTAAGGGCCTATTAAACGGCTAAAGAAACCGTTCCGAAGGCGACACAATAGTACCAATGAAATATACCCAATTATGTGCATTAAAATTTAGTCGTGCAAAAACACTGCATCATGTTTAATTTAACGATTCCGAGATACATAGATAAAGATACTGCACGACGCGAGCGATATTTTCCTGAGCAATGTTCAATCCTGGCGTGGTCCCAGAACAATGATGACAATAGCACGGAAGCCACAAGGGGCCTCAATTCTGCACTGCATTTGCCTACGTGGTAGGAGGTTCGAATGAACAACACAGAAGCCCTTAATTGACCACGAGCACAAGGAATGTCAACATGGTTTTGGCCTTTGCTTCCTTTTGCTAGTCTGCGTATCAGTTGGCTCAATAAAACTGTGCCTTAGGACTGGCCAACTTACCTTGGAAAGAGAGAGAGAGAGAGAGAGAGAGAGAGAGAGAGAGGGGGGGGGGGGCCGGTTTCTATTCAGCTGCATGCTTCCCATGGTTCCCGTTATTCCCAACTTCTCACACGGATTGATGCGCTGCTCTATGGACCGTCTCTCTGCACCATGCTCCGGCACTGAACTTCATAACGCCCGAACATAGCATCGCAGTGATGATTTCGATGTTACTTGCCATGGTGTAATAGTATATCGAAAACCATTCATTATCGATCGAACATTGTTTAATTTAATCCGATACAATAAAATATGCCTCCATTACGTAATATCCTGGGCAAAGTTCATAAATAAAGTAAGGCGAAATAATGAATTTTCCCTACGGGACGAAAGGCAAGGATGTGACTGAAGAGCTGTTGATGGTTTGTACGCACCATAACTTACAAATGAACGATGCGCCTTTGCCGGAACAGGATCGAAGCCGATTTTGGTGCAACAACGGCAAATAAATGCATAGACAGAGGATAGATTCTCCAGTTTGCTGGCATGAAGCGACCAAGTTTGAACCTAGGGCATAACTCACATAACCCTATGGTCAATTAATAAACCATCAAACACCATAAATCAAAATGGATTCCCAATATTTCATGATACCGGGCGGTTACTACAAAAGCGAAAATGCGTCCAACTCGTATGCAGTATCGTATTGCGTGGTCATCGAGAGCAGTTCCGAATTGCAGCGAATAGCAGATTAAGCCGTGTGTGTGTGGCTATTCATTTAAATCAATCTCCTCCTTTTCATGTTGGTCCGCTTCACTTTCCCCACGCACGCAACGATACGTGACGAAAACGTCCGAGAATGATCACACTATACCGGACTGATGAGAATCTATGAATGTCGGCTCGGAACGAACGAAGACCACTCACCCTATCACTGACGATAGCGCCAATATACCTCTTCGATAACGAAGGTGGCCTTTAGTGATCATAATGAAGTGTTTATAATGGGAGATATAATCAAAAGTTCTTTTCATTTTCCGATCCACTCCATCCATCTGCTCCTCTACCTGGGTTCCACTATATTGGAGGACAAAACTTGGTGTCGAAGCAAGCAGGAAATGCAACAGAATCGATCGATGATGCAGCTTTTAATCAAAGCCGTAAATCTTGAAAAACCTGTAGCCACAACAAATATAAATTGTCTAAAGGAGGATAAGCTTGCCTTGAACCAACACTTCACAAAGTCACGATTGTACATCTTAGATGATGACGGTGGCGATGACGGTCATGATGATGTTAGTGGCATCCGTACCACCCTATTATGCCTTCTTCAGAAGCGCTACAATGCAGAAATCCATAAACAATAGCCGTCTACTCGTTCACTCGTGCCATTGGTAATCATAATCATTGTAATCTGAAGTCGAGATCTTAATTCGATACACTGCTTAGTCGATGATCTACCAGACAGTACGAGTTCTGATTTTGATCGTTTTTGTGGTTGCTAGATCACATATATTTTGATATTGGTAGAAAGTAGTAACCCGTACTCGTACGAGGTGCCTTCAGCACGAATGGTTCAAGAATGATTAATTGTCTGTACCAGTGGCTTCGGGCGAAAGAATAAAGAGTCAAGGCATGGTAAATGAGTAAAATCGTGTTATATCGATGTGCCACCAAGCAAGTCCGGTTGCAAAGGATATCGAACATGGTATACAGCGTTTGGTTATCCTATTTAACCTCCGGTTTGTTCACCGCTATGCTATTGAGCTTTTGAATGTTGTGCATTCTCTTCCAATTCGACTTATGAGAAAGCGAATAAATGTTGATAACTTATAAGCCAGTAAGTCAGTAAGCCAGAAAACCTTATATTACAACTTCTTCTTCTTCTTTGGCCTAACGACCTACTCGGTCATGCCTGCCATTTCTGGCTTACTAGACTTATTGATACCACGTAGTTGGATAGTCAGTCCTCACCACGGGGCAACGGTCCAGATGGGAATTGAACCCCGGTCCTGCCGTATGAGACCGGCGCTGCTTATCTCCTAGGCCACCGGACCGCCCCAATATTACAACTAATACTCTTTAATGCAATCAATAATACAATCAATATGCATTGGAGAAATAAATATGTAATACAATCGAATATCGATTAAACTATGCATGTAAAAAGATAGAACAGGACAACGTTAAACATGAACATGTTCAAACGGTAGCAACTGCGTGATGCAAAAGTAACTGCAACAGGATCCATGTTGCCAGTAAAACAAATTCCACCCCATTTATAACTTAAAATACCTTGCTCTTTGCACAAAAGAACAATGGTTGTGCAGGGAGCTTAAGATTTCTGAAAGGCGCAACCCATTCAAAACCTAAACAAGAAACAGGGCCAACACGATACAATCAAGCTTTGAGAATTCGTTCAGATATGCACAATATTAGCACGCTAGCCTTTTTGAACTACTTTTCTAGTGATGCGGTTTGTGGTTGGCTTGTCTAGTATGACTTTCCAGTTCACAACCCCACACCTTAAGTTAGCCTACAAGGATCACACATTCACGAAACAATAGAAGCATAAACTAATTCCCGATTTATCTAGTTATTTTCACCTTTCAGAACACGGCTACGGAAAATAGGCGTTTGAAAACCCTTTTTGATTTACAAACGGCTATGTAGTGTGAGTAATATGTAGTAACGGGTGAAATTTAGTATTGATTTTTTTCTACATACAAAAAATGTAAAAGATTGATACAAAATTCACACAGGTACTACTTAAACACGTTAATTTGTTGGTAAATTTATATTATTTAAAGCTAATAGACTCAATCCATATGAACAGCATTTATCAAACACTATTCTCTAAAATGTTTATACATATAAATGATGGTCGGTCAAAGGTGCTGTTCTGAATAGTCAGTGTTATCGTTTAGTAGGTTTATCGTTTTGTAAGGCTTCGAAAAAAAAACCAACAGCATTCGGTTTGAGCGTTGTAAATAGTAAAATCATTCAATGGAACACACAGGATGATCTTATGTGTGAAGGGCCATTCTGCGTTATCATGAATGGATACGGCTTAGCATTTTCAGGTGGTGAAAAAAAAACCGAAATGGTTACGAGATCGTAACGTAGCGTTTCTGATAGGGTACATGTGAGCACAGAATGGCGTTAAAGCTATACATTAGAGAAGGATCTATAGGGTGTTTTAGTAACCAATAAAGAAGCGAGAAAATTCAGAAGAACAGAGACAGAGATGGCCGTAGGTAAGAGTTGCAACAGCAGCACAAGGCTATAAACACAAGGGAAAAGAACCTGTTCCATGTTCCATGCTCGTCCTTCCAAAACGAGCAGGAAGTGCGCCAAAGGTAGCGTAGGCACGGGCGGTGAAACCGGGTACCAGTCGTGGTACAGTGTGCGGCGGGATTTATAGCCTCTGTATAGAATTTATGGTTTATTTTCGAAAAACAACATCAACGCAATGGAGGATAAAATAAACATACCAAAGCCTTTGCCGGGGCCACGTCTAGAAACAACGTGTTTGTCATGGAGCCTGTGGCCAAAAGTATAAGTCTGGGTTAAAGGCTCGTCCTTTCTAGGTGATATACGATGATGATTATACTGCAGAGGGGTTAGTTGTGGTTGCATGCAACCGAAACGAATGAAAATCCCCAATAATGTCCCTAAAAATTATTTGAAATACAAAGTACTTTATATTGTCTGTTAAATAATTTGTTGTTAATAACGTCACATGACTGTCCACGAGTAAATAAATATAACGTAAGGTGATGGTAAGCATGTTTTCATGATGACAAATTATGTGAATCATTTATTTAATATTATTAACAGAAATGAAGCAAATTTAGCTGTAGTTAGAAGAAAACAGTAAACAGATACACGATGAAATGATACACCGTCGTATCGATTTGTTCGCACAATTTGAAGTAGGCTAAATAAAAGCGCAAGTAACGTAAAATAAGATACTTTTTTTCTAACCAACACGTTATGGGTGATACACATAATAAACGGAACTATTAAAACCAAATCAATCCTAAAGCTTCATATCATTGGAATCTATGGTACCTCTCATACATATCCAATAAGAAAACGCCGTTTACTCTCAACTCTTGTCGGCCATTTTTTTTGTTTCGCTGTTACAGAATCTAATGGAACAGATGGTGCCGATTTCTCGTTCGTTCGTTTTATCTAAGCGTGGTCCTGTCTATTTCTCCCCTTTCACTTTGCGTAAAATACTGGCCAGTAAAGGCGTAGGGCTTGCAATAGGGGAAGGCATTAGATTTATTGCTTCAAATTAATCACCTTTTTAATTGGATCCGCTTCCAAATAACCAACGCAAACGCAGAGGAATGCGTGTTTTCAATGTCTTCGACTTTCTGAAACGGAGTGCTAGTCTCAAAACAATCTACACCTTTTCCACGTTATATACATTGTTTCCGACTATGTACTCAACCGGCTTCATAGTCGGAGTAAAACTAAAAGTATAAAACATATTTCCCAAAATTTTATTACATTTCTACTTAAAATAAAAACAGCTTCATCTTCAATAACAGAGAAAAAACAATCAATCAAAAAATCTAACCCATGTTTATGGTTCAATACAAAAAAAAACACCATTCATTGTTTTACAATACTGCAACGTTCAATGTGTGTATTAAAATGCACTGTTCACCGTGTATTAGTTTATATAAATTAACAAACATGATTTTTGTTTTATCTAAACTTTAGAAAAGTGTTAATAAGTTCGTACTACAAGTGTAGTGCGAATGTCGAATGTGTTGATTTAAAGATTTTGGTATAAGTTGTTTGTATTTTACCGTGATGAATTATCGGTGATTTTTTGTTTCAACGCAGAAAGCTATACACTCAGTCGAAATAAAGGATTATCGCCAAATCCCATTGCACTCACCACAGAATGATATATATACTGCACATTTCAAAGAATTAAAATTCTTAATCCTTGTGCGAGCGACCCGGAAAAACTGAATGTGGAATGCCACTCTTGCCTTGTGAGTGGTAAATATAGGAAAAGAAAATCTTAGGATTTATTACGTGTTTTGTTCATTGTCTCCCTGACAGTCTTCGACCAGAATTCTAAGCCATTCACGGCAAAGTGTTGCAATTTTGTTTCTCCGTTTGCTATCGGCAGGCTCCAGCAGTAGAAAGCTTCCCTCGTAGGATAAAAGCATGCATGCAGGCAGTAACAACCCCATAAACTAAGGATAAGCATCATGGTCGACGATCTATTGAATTCGCGAAAAGTTGTATTTTTTGTAACTTTTTATTCATACAATAAAGCATTCAATTATAAAACATAAGCATTGCGGAAGTGTCTGCAGTGATATAAAAAGGATGCTAGAATTCATACACCAACACCAACTCGCAATGTGATGAATAGACGGGAAAAGCGTAACCATCAGTTGTATAGTAGTTGCTTGCAGCAATTTGCCCGAGTAGTTTCTATTATAGTTGTGCATCAGCAGCGAGTGCATGTTTTATTACTGTCACCCAGCCAGTTTTGCCCAATATACTATCACTCGTCCGTGATAATACCAGATAATAAAGCTGTAGAGACGTAAATTTCGTTTCCATTATGCCTAACAAAACTTAATTATATCACTTGACATGTAGGCAACGCACGGCTATGACAAACCCTCATTCATGGTACTCCGTGTCTGCTGAAGTTCGTGGCGAAGCCAATGCCGCTAGCCGTTGAAAGACCATCTTTTGTAGACAACGGAAGCACCTTCGGTTTATCTCTACTAAATCTCAGGTTGAGTACAATCGGCTGAGATACTTCAGCTTACTTCTTCTATGCATGGTACTAGAGATATGACTTTTAGCCACAAGTTTTTTACTACAATGGTAAAACATGATTGCTCATGTGCAAAATAGGAGCGTATATTTAACCTCGTAGAACAAAGAACGCTTGAACAACTTGATAAAATGTACTTGCACTGATTGCATGGTGAAAGCGTTATTTCTATATGAATTACTTTTATTTCATACCTGATAAGAATGTCCTTTTGTTTTGATTTGAACATTGTTAATATTTATCAAAGCTAGAGGTCTCTCTACTCCCTTGGTTCGAGAATGATTTCATTCATTCATTCTTCACCTTCCTACAGTACTCTTTGGTTCGAATGAATAAAACATATGCAATTATTTACTTGCAACTGCTCAATGTGCAAATAACACTTCTAATCGATCTGCCTCACAGTAGCCGAAACATGGCAAGGATGTTAAATAGCACAGGGAAAGTTTTGAATAGCTTTAATTGTTCAAAGGATTTTCGCCTTCGAGAAAATTTATAATGGGCTTATACCAGTAAAAATGAAACGTGGGATGAACACTTTTGCAGTATTAAAAAGAGTAATATATCTTTTCATATCTTTTTCTCTCCCTGCCTCTCGCTGCTTATCTATCTATTTTTCTTTGTCTCGTTGTCTATCGCCCTTTATGTAGGCGTGCATATTGCTACATCAACAGTACTGCACGAAACAGCGCCAAGGCAGGTTAAAACGTATGAGCTGTGCTGCTGGTTGCGAATCCGTGTAACTCAAGCTCAAGTGCAATAGTTTAGTTTAGCAGATAAATAGAAGTTAAAGTTTCGGTTGCCCATACTTAGGGATTAACAATGATCGAAACATTTGGCAAACCGTTGCGAACAATCTGACCCCAGGGAATATCTAGCACGAATCAAAACTCATTATGGAACGTGAAAGTTGGCTGGCGTTTATCTTTCCGCTTTAGTAAGGTCACAGGTTAAATAAGTAGAAAGTCCTTTGACAGGAACTGTCCGGTACATGTTGATAGCAGTGCCCGGAATGGGAAAAATGACTCATTAGCATTTGCAGTGAAGGCCTTCAATTAGAAAGTAGGCTTCCTTAAAGTTGCATTACTTCCATCTTATGGAAAATGAATGTTCTTTATCAATTAAATGTTAATTATTAATTAAATGTTAATTAAAATTTAATTATTTATGAATTTAAATAAAAAATACAAATACAAATCATAAATACAATTAAACATATTTTGCTCCCAACATGGCGGTTATGGTAGGGCAGCTACACATGTCTGTTTACTTTCCCCTTTTAATTTTAATAAAAAAATCACCTTGTTCGTAGTCAATAGTCGGTGAAGTATCACTAAATATACAATTTTGTTTGCTTCGTTGCATTTCTTGTGACATCTTTCCAACACACACTTTGAATAAAGCTCTATTGACTGGTTAACATTCATATTGAGTCTGATAGATAATGTATTCTTTCCTTTTCTTCTGCCGAACAGAATTTCATAATCGTTCGCTTTACTTTATCTCTCAGCCCACAGACCGACGACCCCAAACTCAAACCGTCAAAATGTTCACCATATATATGCTTAGTTCCGCAGATTGTAGATGCAATGGAATGACTGCTTAATAAGAAGTTTGTTTCCGGAATGAACTATTTTGTAATCAAATAAAGTAAGGAACGCAATAAATCTTCAGCAAATTCCTAAAATAATAACATCATAAATATCTGCCATTGCAGCATCCTTTTATATGTCTAGAGAGTAAGAGAGTAATATATTAAGTAAGGCGATGGATAGTAAAGACTTAACAAGCTATGGTATGTGAGACGACGAAATTTCCGTCATATATTACTCTCTCTGTTTCTCTTCAAACATTCGTTTTCCATTTATTCTCGACAGTAAGAACAGTGGAGTAATAAAACAAGGTCACTCCTGATAATCTATAAAATTACACTAGATTGAACAAAAAACTTTCAACTTTGCGATTTAGCGTAATGTTTGCAATGTTCCTAGAACATCAAACTGCTAAAAGTTAGTTTGAAAATATATTTTTAATCGTTCGTTGGAAAGTTAAAATCACAGCTTCAAATTTAATATGAACTGAACAGCTTTCCTCGCCGGATATTTAAGTGGTCTGGTGATACAAATGGTAGCGACGTCGGTCTCGCATGACGAGATTGAATTGCAATTCCAACCGGGCCAACGACAGGACTAACCATCATGTGGCAGGCCTTGTATTTATCACAGAAGCCAAGACCTTTTTGGGTTGTAGTGCCATACAAAAGCAAGAAGCTTCTCTAGTTTTTTTTTTAATATTATACCATGACCTTGATTTACCCTTCTGCACATGTAAACTTTGTTTCAGCAAACATAATTTGTTTTACATTCAAAATATTCTATTATTTTGAATCGGTATTTGATATGAATTTTGCACATCATACGACACAACATGATGACCAGCAATTAATTATGGTCAGTCCGTTAAGGATAACAATAATTGTGGCAACAACAAAAGTCGTCCATTCGGAATACGCTACTACTATGTCTCATTTATACCTTCGCTGCGATCTTCCTTGTTTGCCAGATAAAGTTTAGGAATGCTGCACCGAATGTGGTCCCATTGATCAACAATAACGAAATTTGTACCAACCGTTTTAACGCAGTTTTCTGTACTGTGCCGCGTTGCCATCGATTTAACGATTCCTGTTGAAACATTCTGCAAATTAAAAGTAATTGAACGTTTTCTTGCGAAATGAAACGAATAAAATAGTAATTATAACATTCTTCATCAGTACAATCGTGGCGTGAAATGACTGCCCGATGCAATAGTTATAGCAACTTTTGCTCCCTCGATCAAGATTCACATTCGCATAATTACATTAAATTTAATTTAGCTTTAAAAGCAAATTAAAACTTTGGCTCGGAGCGCGCTGCCATTGGCGACACTACTTCCTGATGGATGCAGCGTATTACCTACATGACGTACTTTGCCTGTGGCTTGTAAGCGTTTTGATGCTGTGTACACGTAACACACCAAACAAGGAACAAACAAGTATTTTTTCTTCAATGCTAGGTTCAGCCTGGTACTGGGACGTGGCGTCGGTTGTCCAGAAAATGGTTGCGATGAGAAGAAGACGAAAAACGCCAGGCATGCCGCATTGAAAGAAATTCTCCGACCTCAATCGTTCAGTATACGTCCTAGGGCGTTCAAATTAAAATCATATCCCTGTTCAGCCCTCTGCCTTTTTGCTTCGATTAAACGCAATTGCATTTCACGACTGGTTTTTTCTGTATCTCTTTTTGACACATACACAAACTCGTCTTTCCTTTCAGGCTTTCGATCGTCTGATCGCCAACGACTTCAACTTAACAAGTCGGGTTTGTTGTACTGTGCTGTGCCGTGCTTATGGTGTAAAAAAGCAATCCGAAGAAAACATAACATGATGTTCAAGCTGGACCTGTCCACAGACTGCAGTTTTAAATTATGCTTTGCACCAGCATTTCGAAGTCATCGTTACTGCCGCGGTTCACCAAACGGAAAGGATGGCGTGAGGTTCTTTGAAACATGGGTGCATGTAGAGTGTACGTGGAGAGTTTTCGCGTTCCTCATTTTAAGATACCTTTTTGGGCGGAAAAAGAAAGATGGAACTGCAGGGAACCTGATTTGAGTTTTCGAAGGTTCTTTGTGTGGTTTTGTTTTATTTTTTGTCCAGACGCGACAGAGCGCGATCCAGTTATCAAGGGAAGCAGCAATAATGCCATTTTTCTTCACTTAAAGCAAAAATGGAATCACTGGGATGCATCTATGTATTCGCCATATAAGATGAGCACAAGTCCGCAAAAAATCTTTACTGACAAACAATGATTTGATTCCCGGCCCTTTCATACATACATACATACTTGATGGTTTTTCCTGTATATCTTCAATGTACTGTAGCCACTGCTACGGGCGTTTTTGTGATACTCAATTTTTCATCATCATTGCAATCAAACTGTTTTGCCGATTCCTTATACGTTTCAAGATCGCCCGTGTTGCAATTAGGAAATTGCCTTATTTTTTCACTCATAATTATTTGGTTTCTTCCTTAGACATTCAACAAACAGTCGTCGAATTCTTCAACATTTATCACAATGCGCTAATTAACATATTTTCACATAGAGAAAACAACATCTCAATTTCTTTTAAAGTAAAATAATAATGAATTTTTTTTTACAATGCGTGCCTATTTATAATATCTAAAATCTATTAAATGCACCCTAATTCAAATAACTGAAAAAGACATTTAATGATATCAAAATGTTTAGGATAATTGAACTTTGTTTCGCTCATTCGTGACGGTAGTTATCAAACACACTTCTACACTCTTGAAAGGGCAAAATACTTTCTTGCACATTTGGTATTCCAAATAATAGTATTGCAGACTATAAATTGCATAAGAATCCACCCGTTCGAAACAGTCACAAGAAATGACTTTCCTGCGCAGTGATTTTAGTCAGAAGCAGTTCTTTGGGCTATTTCGTCTCAAACGCCCCCTACAATGGGACAATACAATAAAAACTCAACAGCACATTTGTGCTCAAATACTTTATGTATATAAATGAATATATTATCTCTTCTTTAACGAGGAACCTCATCAGTGACGTTATCCTGAACGCATAACAAAAAGTTAACTCAGTTTGCTACAAAAAAGCCCAACGTTTGAGATCTTTTCCCGGTTTTACGTGCACAAGTTCTACCTATGTCAGATCATTATTCTTTAACAGTGTGTCTTTTCTATGCATGACATTAGTTGGAAGAACATTGTGGAAGGATAGGTTTTGGCATTCCTTATAAATGTCAAATGAGGAAATCACAATCCTAAATCATTTTTTTAAATGATGCAGCAATGAGAATTCAATTCAAATAAAGAAACTTCCTTAAACCGTATATTAACTTGGTCATAGAGAATGAATACGCATATTTTTTATATTTATTGTGGAGTTGTTTTGCAGTTAGAATAGCCAACGTCTTCTTTTGATATTATCATATATGGCCTGAGATTATTAAAACAGGTTTCTTCGAAATCTTGAAAATCTTAGTTACCATAATTAATAGTAGTAATACTTTCTATTACAGAGCATTAAATACAGCAACTTTCGAGGACTTGTCAACAAATAACAATTCATCAAAAATATTATCACATTGATGATGAAACTAACGGCTGCCAGACCATTGATACTATGTACCAATACTTAAAAGTCCAAACAAGACAATGTCCAGATGTCCCTAGGTCGGAAACACATTTCGTACAATTGCTCAAAATATATTTATCCAGGTTTCTATGTCTCTCCACGACATCTTCAAATGGCACTTCCGGTCTTTAGTATGTAATCCAGTGATGATAATCGACTATCATGACATTATTTAAATACGAACTTTTTCAATGAGTTTTTTTTGATAATGAATTTTCCAATGAATTCAAACGCAATAAAGGTATAGTACTTACTAGAATAAAATTGATGAGTACAGTTTATCGCTTACCTGAAAAGAAAAGATTTTTTTATTCGATATATCACAGCAATATGTGTAATCTATTGGTAAAAGTTGATACAACTGTGTTAACGAAATATCCATACATAGAACTCCGTTCCCAACAAGACATTGGGCAATAACTCAAACAAACAGCACAATACGCAGTATCAGACTCTGCAAACAAGTCACAGAAAAACAGCGTTTTCTGGTAAAAGAAATGTATTCGATAGTTCATAATGTGTAACAAGCTATGTAACTGTGACACATTAATAAATATTTTATTTGTTATTTGCATTTGACGGTTTGAAAGATTACTACTCGGTAAATAAACAAAATCGAAAAAGTTTTTCAGTTTTAGTTCAAAAAATCTATAGCTAAAAAGTATGTAAAGTTTACATCTCCAAAACTCACATAAAACCGTGCTTATGAATAACGGTCTGGCCGTATTGCTAACCGGCTACAGTTATCTCATTTCAAACACAAACATAAATGCGACATGATCAAACGGTATCCAATTTGATTTCCGAACTTTAAGTTTCATTCGTACGTAGAGGTTAAATTTGCTTCCGGTTATCAAGTTTTGAGATTGTTATGGCCCGCTTTTCACACATCTCGTTTCCGCATCGCTACCGCACGACATAAGCGAGAACTGTTTATCTATTGCCTAGAACAATGAAGGGAAAAGATGGCAAAGACTTACGATCCCTGTAGTTGTGATTTTAAATGGGATCGAAGTGTGCGAGCGGGTGTTATCCTTCTTCCTATCACAATTGAATGCACGAGAGAGCACGAAATCACACACACGACCGGGTATGCTTGTGCTGTGACATATTCACACATGGTGCCTCCATCCCCATCGAATGTTGAATGTTCCCCGCAGGCATACAGCATCGTGTGTATGCGAGTATTTTGGTTTCCATATTGTGACTGCTGGTGTCAGAAGGCCACCAACGAGTAAAACGCGAGGTAATCATTTCTCTATACTCCATCGGTGCAGGCAAATGAAAAACCTGAGGCCGTACAATTTATGGAACCATTTTGAGTTTATCAGTGTTGGTATTTATGTATCATCTACCTCCAAACGCTCACAGTGGCTTATTTTGCTTTCCTCGTTCCGTTCTCATGTGCCATTGTTATCGTCATGTAGAAGAGCACAGTAGTTGGGATAAATGTTGTTACGGAAGAGTCGATCCCAACCTACCGTGGACAGAAGAACGATTGGGCATGTTTCGATCCATGTAGTACTGGGGCACAAATAAAAAAAATGAGAAAGCTACGAAACAAAATTTTGGATACTCATTGTTTGCAGGTTGTAGAAAATGAGAGAAGAGCGCTGACCCTTCATTTTACAACAATATCTACATGTGAAGATGCGCATCGATTTTGCTTCATTCTAGCTAGAGTAGGCCCTCTCAGCACGCACTAGGGCAGTGCACAGTGTGTAGGGAAGAAAGTCAAACAAAACTAAGCGCGTAAACATTAACCCTATTAAAGTTGTGACTATTTTCATCGAAGGTCCGATCCGATGCATGGATTGCCGACAGCACGTGGTGGTATATTTATCACGTTACTCAAACCACACATTTCACTCCGACGGACAAATATCCCCCCATTGCGAAATTCCACTATCGACACGCTCAGCATAAAGTGCCGTGTGCCCAGGGGATAAAGCATCCACCATGTGAGCCGGCATGTGTATGAAAACATCGAAAATATATCTATTAAACCCTCAGGGATAAGCAAACGATGAGAACGGAGCACTGAAACACCGGGGCGCCTAACTCCTGATAGCAACGTATGAATGATAGAGATACAAAAACTGTTGACTAGAACGGGAGAACGACAAGTAAATTAAACCCTGTCCCCAGTATCACCCACGTGCAGAGGCCACTACAAATTCCGGGGCCGAAAACTGAGGGCAATTAATAAAACCTGCTTTAATGCGTTTGTTATCACATTAGCCATATTGAGTTATAAATTATATAATTAAATATTATACTTTATGATTATGTTTCTCCAATTCCACAACAATACTCTGAGTTCTTGCGCATTTTGCAGCAAAAGGTGAAGCAAATGAAGGATTTGGCAACGACGGTGGTTCAAACCGGTGGCAGGAATGGGCGTTGCAAGGAAGAATAAATCGATTGAATTATAATTACAATTGTTTATTCGTTTTTCCGATGCGCTTTCGGCTTGTTTTAAGTGGGTGCTCGTTTGTATAATGTTTTTGTTTGCACGACACTGTTACTTTTTCCGATGAAGGGATTGCATTTATGAAAGGGTATGCAGTCTAAAGCATCGGTATATTGTTATATGAATGAATAAACCTCTAAAAATAATCGGTACATGTAAAGGAAAATTACAACTAAAGAAGTTGTTTATATTTTTATTGCACTAAATGTGCCAATTCCATATTTGCAATCATGTTTTCAAGTTAAAAATCAATCTGCTTGAACAATGCACAGAACGAACCAAACGGCTCAGGTACTGCGCGACCACCGGCTGTGGTATACTGAAGAAGAAAAATACAACACAGCTTTGCTCATAAATATTGATTTATGAGAGGAATTAGAAAGTTCTTCTTTGGCGCTTCCGTAAAGAGAAAGTTTAGGTTCAAGAAATCGCGATAATAAAAAAGGCTCTGGATAAAAAATGTCCTGAAAAAGGTTACCAAGCGCATTAAGCATTTTGCAGAACTTCAAAATGTATGTAAAACTATTAGTTTGAGCACACAATTGCATCTATTATAGTTTACCCATCCTTGAAAGTCGCACAGATAATTGTATTGAAATCCATCAATAGAAGTGATACTTATGAAAAACAAACGAAAGATTCACACTGTTTCGTCTCTGCTTTATGTACAGCTTTCGTCTTACATTTGGCCGGTTCGACTTTGTTTCCTTTGAAGGACACGCAAAAACCGCCTCAGTTTAGGTACATATTCATGCTACATGTGAGCAAAAAAACTCATAAAAAATGCCTTCCACTTATCATAAAACCTTCCTCTGCTTCTAAAACTTTATAACATTCCTCACTTCAAACGTTCCAGACGTGGAAACACAGTCGTGTGGGAAAGACGCGATGGTGGGACAAATAGTCTCATGTGTCTTGCAAAGTAAAGAATAGTTCAGAAAAATCGGCGCATTACTAACCATGTTCATGAATAATGTATGATACTTTATTTCAAGGGGTCGAATTCACTTTTGGAATCGAGCTGCAAAAGTTTTCCTTTGTGATCCGAATCCAGAATTTGGACCTGCAATCTGCTCCTGAGAACGTTATTCTGATGGATGTCATGATGCGTAAAGAACCACATTCTACATTGTGGTTGTATTGAATATGACAGTACTGTCTACTTTCATAGGTTTCTTTTGCCTTGTTATTCAAACGTTATGTATAATGAGCTCGTGTAATGTTGTTGGC
>KB663810.1:687663-727461 GCA_000349025.1 Anopheles minimus
ATGTTATAACAGAGTTTAAGTTTTCTTCAAATCCATTTTGAACAGGGTCCTATATTAATTTTGAATTTGTATCGAACTAAATTGAGGATGCTTTTAAACCAATCATGAAAATTTACCTATTGCCTTGGATACCTGTTTTCTATTTATATTATTTTTTTATGTTTTATTTTGTTTGTATTGGTTACCTATTTTCTATATATTCGTTAAATTCGTTTTCTATTATTCTAACTTAAGTTGAAAATTTAATTTTCTTCTTTGTTTACTTTTCAAAATTTTACTAGAAAGAGTGGAAACGAGAACAACATCGTCTCATATTTCTCGAAAAGGGATTATAAATGGGCAGTGCTTATCCGAAACTCGAATATCCTGGTTGCCTACATTCGCGAAATGTGCTCATGTACTATAATACCCTGGCGAAGAAGAATCTATAAGAATTGATTGACTATCAGTTGATAGTAAAATCTACTGAATCCATTTTTTACCTTTTATATTGATACTACCCAAATTGATATCTGTCGGCATTGCAGTAGCATAATGAAAATGTATGTTACATAATGAATTTTAATTATGTTCTTTCTACAATAACGAAACAACGCAAGCAAGGTATATGAGGCATTATGGAAAATTAAATTTAAAACCAATCGTTCAACGCATCGAACCAGTTCGAACGACTGCTGCATATGGTAATGAATTGCAAAAACCATTTGTCAAAACTTCGGTGTTTTCAAAACTACTTCCTGATAGATTGTTTCAATAGTCGCCCCTTTTTCGTCAATGCAAAATCTTCTGAATTTTCACATTTTCCTGTAGTAACTCTGCATCGTTCACAACTTCATTGGCCATAAAGGTGCGAAATGAAATGACAATGAAATGCTAACGCCAACCTTTACCTATTCACTTGTGTATGATATGATAAGTAGATATGCTTTTATTGAGCAGATACGACTTAACAACGGGTTGTAGTGTTCCTGTGCAATTTCTTCGACTTTGCCATTAATGCATCACAACAGGACTGATTTTGGACCGTCAGTCAGACAAATATTCGCCATAATTTAGTGTTTAAAGGATGCTGTGATTGTACATCCGAATTGATCCGTTTCCCGGAAACATGCAGCACTCGCTCTGTTTGGAAATGCCAGTTCGAGGATTATTTATGCTTTCTGCACCATCGTGCTGGCGCCGCAAACATCAAAATTGGTATATTTTATGCACAAACTGCTTCTCAAAGTTAGTTCCAACTGAGTGTACATTAAAGTATGGTAAGTTTATTTTGCCATGATCAGTTATATAAAAAATCGAAGAATACTTAAATGTAAAAAATACTCTGTTTCGTATGTATATTCTGGTATTAAGCATTAAGCAATCAGTCAAGTTTTATGATATAAAACATCTGATTTTTCCGAGAATGTAGAATCAAAATATTGTTGTTTTTATTTTTAACTCAAGATTATGAAAAAACTAGTTATAAAAGACAAAAATAACTAACTTTTTATGCGTTTGATTGAATCTAAATTCCTTTTGTTCGTCCAATTTACTTCCGAAAATCGATTCAAATGCTCAAAAGAGGAGATTTAGGAAACCATATTTTCAGCTTCAGTACAATTGCTTTTCAGCATTCTACCAACTTCAACCATTTGAATTGAATTTCCTTATATTTACGTCGTGTTTAGTTACTGGCACGAATTATTTAATACACTAGTGCAAACTACATGCCTGAATTATGCTTACCGTCAACACCAGTGGTTCTCTGATTTGATACACTTTCTCTTCATTTTCTCGGTAAATTCACCGGCACAATGTCATGAGTCAACCGTCGAGCACCTTCGGTTCACTCAGTTTTTTTTATTTTTCCTTTGCATTTGTTGTTGATTTCACACAACGTGTACAGTGAGGTGTTAGTCATTCAACAGACGCATTTTATTTATGGTTTTATGATCATCAATTGCAAATGTTACGTAACTTTCACTGGTCATTCAGTTGAGAAAATAAACTATAAATTTTTATGGCATGTCCATCAAATAGTTTTACAATACATCCCTCATTTTTTCATGAATGTACACCGGTTGAAATTGGCCTGGAATCCTGTGTGTTTCATTTGCAAGGTGCTTTCCACCCGAGGAAGTGCTGCAGGTCAAACGACAAAACACTGCACAATATTTTATTACTTCAATATAACAGCATGCGTACGGTTTCACTTGCACTAATTCGTTTTGCTCAATATTGGCGACTGTGTTGTTACGCGAACCAAAACCTCGACTGCGTCAAGACGGTTTTCAACAAAAACTGATCTTTACAACGATGGTAATGAAGAAACATTCCCCTGCATTCCTGCGTTCTAACACATAGGAAATTTGTTTCGCGAATGAAAGAATCAAAAGGTGTGTCCAAACCAAATGTGTGCATCTCGTAGAATCCGACTACCTATGGTAAGGGGTACCTTTCAGGAATCACGATGCAACCCCTGAAAAAGTCCAACAATAATAAGACGTATCTAAGAAAAACTTTATACAATCAAAATTCATTTTATGTATAGACCTAGCGCTTTCCTTGCAGGCTGAGGCGAACTACGGAAGAATACAAAAGAGTAGCAACATCACGCGAGCCAACCCATCTGAAGCCTTTAATATGTGCTGACGCCTTGGCTAAAAAAAAACTTTAAAGAACAGGATGAAATTCACTATCAGTCCTAACGAAAAACAAAACGCTATTGGCAAAGAAAATAAGCTTCGGCAATATCACAATGGATCGATCGATCGAAACATCTTCTTGTAACCATGAATCCAATTCTGCGAAATTCATATTTGTTAAACCATTTTGCTCGTCGTGGCATTGGAATAGCTGTGTACGAAAATCAACGGAACCAAGAAAACAAAACTGAAAAAACTCATTTGGAGGTACAAAAACAATCACGACCACCCTCGAATCCACGAAAGGTGTAACGAAGATTGAGCTCCAAAGTGGTCAATTGATGATACTGCAAAAATCTGAAATAACATTTACCAACGGCTCTGTTGCCAGTACCCCGATTGAAGAGAACAATCCGGTTTGTAGAAGCCACATCTTCAGCTTAATGCAACGTTTAACAATTTTGTTAAAAGTGGTACCAAATATGTACCATGGAATCGAAAATTAATATAAACTTCATCCAACACAAAATACGGATAATTTGGTTTGATTGGTACAATTACGACGATGATGCAAAATTCCACAGGCCTCTCCTAGAAATAGGGTTGAAACGGACGACCCGAAATCACTGCTTCGTGTTGTGCTGGTGCATTGCAGCCACAGGAAATCATTCCGATAGTACTGACTCATTGTAGGGTTCACTTTCCTCCCATTTGTCCCACGGTGAATAGAGAAAGCATAGCAACGTTTACAACGACGATTGAAGCCAATACTGTAATGTTGCAGAATTATCGACCACAACGCCATTTTACCGCATACTCATCCCGACTGGTGAATCCACCTTTACTACGTCAGGGTATTTGGACAGGGCAAACTCTAGTTCAACTAAACCATCAGTAAGGAAACGTAGGTTAAACAAAGCATAGCTTTGGATTACTGCCGAGCGCAAAGCTATTTACGAAACCCGTTCTAGCCGATTGTAGCCAGCGCCATCAAGGGGCATATTCGTCTTTGGAAATAAATTCGTATTCTACATAAGCAACCAGTAAAACGTGCCTATCAACCTTGCTTCTTTTTATCTCGCGGTCGCGACGAAGAAATTATTAAGGCGAAATTTTAACGACGGTGCTTATTTGCCGCTAAACGCTCTCTCGAGATCGTAAAACTCATCGAAGCGATTATGCCGCTGCTGTGTATGTATGCGCGCGGGAGCGAGCGTGCGCTCGGAAAAGTGTGTGGATGGGAAGATATGTGTGGATGTGTGTGTATAGCTTCGTGAAACTGAACGAAACGGCTGCCATATTGCATTGCTGCAAATAGTGCCATCCTCTTCAGCACGTGTTCATTGCTAGCAACCGTGTAGCGCTGGCTCTTTCCTTCCAACACGGCCTGGCCCACCATTCGTTGCCGAACCAGTATAATTCGTTAAGAGTTTTATGGTTTGTTTTTGTGCCTTTTGCAGTTCAATGTTTTGTGGGTGAATGTTTGCAGTGCTCCAGTTGCGACTGTGCTTAGAGTGAAACGTGCCATACAAAATTGAATATTTGTCGGCGTGTTGCTTGTATTTTGGCTGTACGAAGCGTATCAGAATGGTTTCCGTCAAATGTTGAAAGTGAATTTCTCAAATAAGTGAACTTTTCGAATCCTTTGTCGTTTTGGCAGAAACAGATTGGCGTCAACCAGGCGACGCCATAAAGATTTCGCCGCTGTGTTTCACGCACACCTCGCGAGATTTTCGATTGACGCACTTACACAACTATCGCTACACACAAAAACGCATACGGTGTATGTATGCGTGTAAGTCGACAAAAAAGTCGACGTTGGCTTTCGGCCAAACTCGTAGTCACGGCAGGATAAGTTTCAATGTTTAATGATATTTTGAAAGTGTATCTGTAGACGTAAATGCAAGTGTTGAGAGTATGCTATTAGATAATTTATGACCAAATCGAACGGTATAGGTCCTCATCATTGTGATGGATCGAAATGTATCAACCTGACGTTACTTTTCCTGCTCTGCTATATATGCTCTTCCTTGTAGAATGTGAAAATTGAATACTGTTTCTCGCGTACACGGTTAACTTGAAAGTGAATGAAAATTAAATTGAAATGTTTATTACAACGTAAATTTGAGTCATCTGCAGGAAAACGAAATAATTGCTACTCGCGGATACTTGCTGTTTGTACAGAAAGAGAACATTTTAGGGTATATTATTGTTGATAGCTACGATTGCCTATTTTTCTATCAAATTGGGTAAATGATTGCAGTACGTTCCAAAAAAAAAATTAATAAATAAACAGGTTAAAATTAAGAAATGAACTTCTCAATCATGTTAAAGATTAACTGGTTAACAAGTGATAGCGAAGGAAAGCGACGTCCTCATTAATACTACAAAAACCTCACATCATATATTTCTTTAAAGAAATGTTAAATTACTCCCACACAATGATATTCCAGCATTTATTAGTAATGCCAAACATATTAAACATATTATGATAAATTTGTACAGAAAAACAGCCAGGACATGCGCAGTTGAAATTAAATCAATTTATTTTATATCCAAATTCGATGCTTTTATGTTATTATTTATTTTTATTCGAATGTAGAACTACTTAAGATGATTTATGAAAACTATGCACCATATTCATTTTTATAAACAAAATTCAATATGTGGTCGCTTTACAACCCTTGAATTAACTAGATTCTTGTTTTTACTTCACAATCGCATTACATCGTAAATTCGCAGTATTTCACAATTGTATTATGAAAGTCCATCAAAAACCAATCGTAAAATATAACACGGTACTTATAGCGCGAAATCATGGACCGGTCGTTCACCTTTAACATAAAACGTGGTATCTCATTGGAAAAGCGAGTATGAACATAAAGGACACTGACACAATTTCCTACTTCCTTTTTGGCGGAGGTCAACAAATATCTTCTACTTCTACGCGCCCCGATTGTTTATGATCAACCTACAATTACACCCAATTTCCAACCCGAAAGTCATGAAAGACATGTGTCCTGTTGGTACACATCCGCAACGTTCGCTGAGAATCACACTGAAGCGAATCTCAAAATTATGAAATTCACCATTGCGAAAAACTGGAAAAATCGGAATGGAAATGCGGAACATTCTCGTTGATCTACAATTTTTAGCGAGGATAAATGAACCAAGCTTGCGTGCACGAATGTTACGTTGTCTGGATACAATGGTGGCTGGGACAATGGATAGCAAAAGATGTATGGCGGTACAAACGTGCCTGACACTAGGTAAAAGGGAGCGTATGGGGAAAAGATTTGCTTTTCTCCCCAATTCTATTCGAAAAGAGGAAGAATAAACTATGTCAACACATAAATCATCCAAACTTCTTCTCCCGACGGCCATTTCAGGGATGCGTTTTTGTTATCGCCGGTTTGTGTGTGTCCGTAAACACGTGAAACTAGGTCTTATATGATCTATCTCGCTTCAACCACTCCACCACACTGCTCCCTTCACATGGCGTGATCCAAAACACTCCAACGAGAGTCGAATCTCTGTCGCTGACTGCCATAAATCAGTGACCGTCGCCTTCACCGTTCCGCTATCATTGCTCACAAGCGCTGGTGTTCGGAGAGTATTGGAATTTCAGAAGCCATGTGCATGAGCGCACCATCGAGGAGACAGATTGTTTCGTGAAGAAGAGAAACAGTGGATTGAGATCGTAGCAAGAAGCTGACGACGAAGATGTATTTGGTGCTGCAAGTAGTGTGAAGAAAAGGAGAGGTCTAAAGATTTTCGCAGCAAAACTGAAGGAGCGCAAAACAAGAAGCCGTTCCGTATGAGAAGATTCATGCCTCTCAGCCTCCAAACCGGTGCGGTGCAGGCGAAAGAAAAAATCACCTTCGAGCAAGTGGGAAAGAGTGCGCGTCAGAAATAAATAAAATATACATTAGGGCGTGGTTAATGCCATTATTTTTGGTGCTGATGTTATTAGTATTCCACCCGTAATATGGAACGTCGGCACTGAACACGATTGGGACCAAATTTTTGATTCTGGCAAAGAACGTTCCTAGTGTAATTCGAAGAGCGTCGACCGCTACTCCACTACTCATGACAAATACAGTGGTCTAGAATAACAAGTCATAAAACACTAATACGTATGAGAAAATTGATCTTTAATACTTTACTGGCCGCACGCCATTTCATACTCCGCTGAAAATGATAATGTACACCGGGGGAGACGGGAAAGACGGGAAGAGACGAATGAAGTCCATTGACTCAAAGTCTCTATAAATTAACAAACCAACCTAACGTACACCGCAGTGCTTATGTTATAACAGGTAACACTAACAGTTAATTTTTACTTTCACGAATTTGCAGTAAATATTGCAAAAACTCCTTTTTTCTTGGCTTCCTTTTCTGACCTATTTAGTCATGCCGGCTATATAGTATCTCACTGAACTTAATAATACCACGTAGTTGGGGAGTCAGTCGATACTACGGTGGAACGGTCGAGATGTGATTCGATACTAGTATCTGCCGTGTGTAGATGGGCGCTGCTAACACCTCTGCCACCAGACCGCTTGTAACATAAGTAAACTCACCCCTTGCCCAACCCGCAATAAATAATACCAGCATTATTCTTACAGCAAAAAATGAAAGTGAAAGTGTCATTTATGCACAACATTGGTCCTATTACGCGTAGAAGTTGATGATATGTTGATGGTACCTACAATAATACCCTTTGCTTTCTCTATGCCGTATATAGACATCAACGACAATGCTTTTGCCATGGAATAACTTTGCTTGATTTCATTACATACACAAGTGGATAGATCATTCATTATTTGTGAAGGAGAACTGCCCAGATGAGCCACAAACAAACGAAAAAAAAATTGTTTCATTTTTCTGAAAGTCTGTTACCAGTTTGATCCATGTCAGTAAATATATTTTTAAGGATTAAAGACTGAATACTTCTAGTTAAGTGAAATAGGAAAGAGGATTATCATTTGAATCGACTTAAAAACCCCTAACATTGCGTTAGACCCTAACGTTAGACACGTTAGAAGTGAATAAAAATCATGCATCGCATGTTGCTTGACACCTTGGCTATTCTTACACTATTATAACCCGTATCTATCCCACCAGATTTTTTGGTTTGTTGTATATTCCTCCTTCACACCCTTTTAATGTTCGGCTATCAGAAACAATATCGAATTCTCGCATTTCGTACATATTCATGATCGTCTTTCAGGAAATACCAATGGGTTACTATTCCCTTCTCACTGTTCCTGGCCACTTAAGTACGGGAATATTTCTATAAACTCATTGAGGCTTTGGCTCCTTCCACTTCTTTGGCTGTTCTACCGAAAATTCGTCAAAACTTTCTGAATATACAAGCACCCATCACTCCATAACATATCAGTTTGAAATATATTTACTACCTGGTAAATATTTCCAATAGAGCTTTTCTGTAACCGAAAGATCATATTTTGTTGTTGATAATTTCAGTAATAAATGATACTTTAATGTTATCCCTCTTGTTGATCTAAATACACAACCTGCCACGAAACATAGACAGTCATAGATGAACATCCGCGTACCAATAACTATTTCACACATTAAACTGAGCATTAACGTGAGCATAGCGAAACAAACGTTTAACATAAAACTTTATATCTTTATAGTATTTTTTTATTTTTATATATTTATAAACTTATTTTTTTTTTAGCAATTAGCAATACGGCCTGGCCGTAATTTATGAATAAAAAAAACAAACTTTTTTTTAAATTTAATTCGATGGGTGGAAAAATTAAACAAAATAGGAACTTAAAGAATCAATTTTGAAGTTATAAGATCATAGGTTAAAATATCAAAGTCTTATTGGAACTATTCAATATCAAGTTTTTCAACCATTTAATCTAGTTACTAATAAATGAAAAAAAAAAAACGAAGAACCTGTTCGACACCATCAAGACACGAATCTGACGTTGTGAATCCGTCGAGTGGCGTCCCACGATAAAAATCTTCCAACATAAACACCTCCTTGATTGATGAAATGTTTGCCAGGCCGTGCTAGGTATGGTCTGCTTGGCGGATTTGAACCAGCCTTTGACGTTCCGACGAAATGTGAAGCTCGCGTTAAAACAGAAAACGAAAGTGATCGATAGCAAAACAACCTTTTGAGTCTCCAGCAGACCGCACATTCTACTATTATGCACAGAAGTATCAATACTGTTATGCATAAATAAAGGCGTAGTGTTTATGTCCCACTAATCCTCCAACCTTTTTCCGATTCAATTTTATCGATAGCAATGAAACGTGATAGCAATGTTCAAATCAAATCACTTTCGTTTTCATTTGACTGTAAACATCAATAAGAACCAAAATTGGAAGATCAAACTAATATTAGAGGGTTTTTTTTTTTTGTACTTTGGTATCTTGTTCATGCGGAACATGTGTAGTAACGCAATTTGGCTAATTACTCTTCTCATAAAAATGTAAAGCCGAGAATAACGAACCATCGATCCTTACAACGCAGTATTGTTTACCTTATGAACATCAGAGAATGATATTGTACGCTGGAGTATTCGCTAGCAGTCCGACATTCATATCGATCCTTCTTCTTTTGTTGGCTTAATGTCCTGTTTGGCCATGTTAGTTACTAGACTTACTAATGTCTTATTGTCAACAAAGTAAGATTTGTTGATGCTCACAACGGGGGAACGATCCGGATGAGATTCGACCGCCGTTCCTGTCGTGTGAAGATCGTCCACGCTATCGTCTTCACCGGACTGCACCGATCGATTTGTAGTTTCAATCGCAAAAATACCATCATTTCAAATTAGAAGTGTGCTCACTCAACTCAAATAATATGATATGTCTACGCTATGGTTTGTTACGGTGTCAACAAAGCCACTTTTCAATGAAGAATCACTAGACGCCGTATAATAGACATTAGGTTGCCCCATGATCCGTAGCGTAAACATTGCAGTCACATTGTTATGTAATTTTTATCTAATGATTCGACGTTGTTTATTTACATGCGCACACACATATCTCTTGCAGTAGTGCTTTGAGTGGCGCCTTTTCAACGACCAAACTATTTGTGTTGTTGCATGAGGCCTCTTTGGTTTAATAAACAAACCCAACGAGCGCTCTTTGTGATCGTGATGTGATGCCTGCCTTCCATCTATCACTGAAATATAGTCCCCACTTATTTCACATGCTTTTGAACACGTTTCTTGTTTTGTTTGGGATTTTTTATTTGGTATCGATTCATCCAATGCCCATATAGCATTTGGGGTAAGGGAACTCGAATTTAAAACCATTTAAAACTGATTGAAGCACCGATCGTTTGATTTTTTCCTGTAAACAAACCATCGTAGTCTAGCTGTGTGAAAATCCTTTCGGGGCGGAACTTCAAATAATGAAGTTTACATAATCGAACGAATATGGTGTATTATTTGTTGTAACAGTTCCAATTCAATGTCAACGTTTCTGTAGGTTTGTATGTCACTGACACGTTGATAAATATAGTTTCGTGCGTGGTGCGTTTGAATCAAAATAAGACATTAATTTCTCTTCGGCACAGCGATTCGTTCGCAATAGCTTACAGCGAAGCCGATAAAGGTTTGTGATTTTTTTTTGTTAGACAAATATGAATATTTTTCGATTGCTGCACCATTTTGCATATTCATACGGAGAGCAGATATATGTTCTCTTACTTTAAAATGTGTATGTTTCATCATAAGGAAGGGGTTTCGCCTAGAAGCAGATCAACGGCCGTCGGTGTGAAACCCGTTTTGCTTGTGTGTTCGATAGAAAGTGTAAAGGTAATACGGAACTGAACGCATGTTTGTCTGTTACTTACGGTTATATCACTTATGAGTTGTAGTGGCCTCTTGACGGACGGCATACTTACACCAAACGGATTAGTAAGTTAAAACAAATTAAAAAAACACTCTACATACAACAACAAATCATTAAAATTAGACAAAATTATATCAAAACTATCGTGAATTTTTATAAGAAACGAAACATTTTTTTAGATGACCGAAAACTATAAGTTATAAAAAGAATACTAAGTTAATTGAATCACGGTTCACAGAAAAGCGTCAGCATAATTAATGAAACAAGCACCTGCACAAACCTAGCAAAAAATATTATTTCCACTGAACTGTGTCAAAACTCTTATATCGAAAAGATATGCTTATATCCAAAGGATTCCACTCTACTTCTTTTTTTTTCTTTAATTACTGGAAAGTACATATAATATTGAAACGCAACACAAAAACGGGGGTACCATTGTGGCGATAAAACAACTCTACAAGGAATGCTCTGAATGTAGCTGTTGATAATGATTTTCTGATATCTTCTTTACCATCTTCTTCTTATTTTTCTTATTCTTCTTCGTCGTCTTCTTCTTCTTATTCTTCTTCTTCTTCTTCTTCTTCTTCTTCTTCTTCTTCTTCTGCTTCTTCTTCTTCTTCTTCTTCAACTTCTTCTTCAACTTCTTTTTCTTCTTAGTTGACCTGCCTTATCGGCCTGGTTTCCAATCCGATTTTCTGATATCATAGTTTTAATATTTGATCAATGATGGGCATTTCAAGTTTGTAGCATTCAGTTAAAGTAGGCAGTAAACGATAATCTCATTCATTTTATTTGAACAAACATACTATTTGAAAGACCGAAAATACCCAACCAGAGAAAACAGTTTGTCTGAGTATTCCTTAATATATTTAGTATATTTTATTTCTTTTCGTTTATGTTCTAGTTTCTTTGCCTGCAGGCTAAACATTGAAGGAACAGGAGCTTATCGATTTCGCTTTTTTAATGAATACGTTAACAAAGTAAAACCAACAACACATCCGCAGAAATTATTTAAACATAAATTTAAAATAAAACTTAAATTACAAACATAAAAACAAATAAAACGGAACTTACCTATCCAGTCTGGTAGAAGTGTGCCCGCAAGAGATTCTGAATATCTCTTACCTGTAAAACAAGGAAAAAAAAATATAAAAAAGGTATAGATTTGAAATTATTATTTTTAAAACAAGCAAATATAAAAAAACATCCGTTCATGGCGCCGTAACTATAATCGGTTCTTCTGAAGATGACTTAACATACATTGAGTTAATCTTGCGTGTGGGTAACATTTCAATTTCAACTAACTACAAGGTTTTTATGTGTCTGATGAGAATAACTACGGCTTGCAACAAGTCAACTATAGACCGTATATGATTTTTGGTGATCCGGCGACCGAGGCCAAAGCGGCCGGACTCGACGTTTCAGGGCTGGCGCTTGAATGTTCATCTATGTGGTATCAATAAGTCTAGTAATCCATGATATAATATTTGAGCAAAGGTATTTCTGATTATGAACATTAATCATTAATTATAAGAAAGCTGAATATGTAGATTATACATCCAGATAAAGAGGGAATTGTCTAGTTAATCCTATTCATACTAAAATATACTCATAGGCGACGTTTTGTAGCATTCTGCTAAAAACCATAGCCACTGTAAAAGCATTCTCAGGCAAATAATTTATTCCTAAATTTTTTATGTCAACTTGTTTGCCGTTTGACGCATTGAAGATGGTTCAGTTACTGCTTCTTCTTTTCATTTAATATTCTATTTATTAGATGTAATTGATAATTTAAATAAAATTATATACATAACCTGATCCACTATCTCGCCACCTCAAATAACATGCAAAATTTCTGATTTCTTCAAGCTTATGTTCAAATATAAAGTTTGATTACAACAATTTAAAAAAGTACATATTTGAATAATTTAGTTGATGCAACAATACAAATATCCCTTGGTTGATGTTACGATTACACTTTTTCAAGGAGGTTAATCGGAACACACAGGAGATTATCCGAATGTAATCGGATGAAACGCCGTATTGTGCACGCAATCATTGCCAATCATATGATTCAAAGCGCCTCGCACTTATCTCTGTACTGAAATCTTATTCATCACAACAAAAAAATCAAAAATATTATACGAAAAGAGCGTAATCATTTAACAATGTTTTCCTAGTAATGAATTGATAAAGTAATAAAATAAATTCCGTTGTACGTTTTATGGTTTATTTGCTATTATATGTTATATGATTATTTTATTTACCATTGTATGATTTAGTTACCATCCTACAGTACGGACTCCTGTTACTGTTTGATATTACTGGTTAAAAAATAAATAAGTTGTGTTAAAAATGGTATCAAGTCGAATCTTCTCATTTTTCGAAATCCTCTCATTTTTCTGTTTCAACCCCTTTTATTGCATTCAAATTCATTCTTAAGATTCTTGATGTTTGATTGAACCTGTTATAATTTGTTGTATGCCTCTACAACATACTTGTAGCTCGGTATTTCATACATCAGTTTATGGTAGAAAAAAATCTACACTACCATCCAGCACAATCAAAAACATTGGCAGAACCAACTAATAAAATACCGCATGGTACTTATAGCCCATCGTACATCGGCCATGGTTACACTCAGCAATATCAGCTGATGAGCTCTGAGAGAATCAGCTGGCCAAAGAGAGCTGGCTCTCATTCTATGTTCTGCTCAGCATCATCGAGCGTGACGCTGAGTGACCCGATGATCGTGATGAGTTGCTTGTTGAACGCGATGATTCAAGGTATTAAGGGACCGAAGCATGCATTATATTGGATTGCTTCAGTGTGTGTAAAACAAGTTTTGAGAGCCCTTGATTCTGACCGTCGAGGAGCTCTACACACATTGTTTACTCGTCGCATCTCTATGCCAGCTTAGGAAATTGCGTTCAGGTGGAGTGGGAATGTGTGTCGTCAGACGAACCTGGTCGATTTACCAGACAGCTCTGGGTTTTGACTGCATGGGGGTGCAGTGTCTACACACAGTAGCTACTACGTGCATGTGGTCCATTACCACCACTATTAACGCAATCGCCCCAACAACATTGGAGCAAACGTTTTGATGACGCACGTCGACAGTCCGGCATAAAAAGCGACTTCATCTCTCTTCAACGCACACCTTTCACTGTGGCGGTCGTACGTATGAATGAATTTTTATTTTTTTATTTTTTTTTCCACTCTAACAAACTTGTGACATTCGTCATAACTTATGGGTGTCATAAAAATGTTATGATGTATCTGTTTTTATGGCCAACTTATAATTAAATTGATTTTCGGTACTTCAGCAAAAACGTTTTTGTTGAATTAATTGTTGTTCTTCAGTTTACATCAAACGAATGGCTCCACTAACGTGCTGCCTCTTTTATTGTGAAAAACTAAAACAAACCTTTCCTCACCTTTTTACCTGCACGTACCGTTTCCCTGTCTATTTTCCGTCGTGTTTCATCTTATTCCCAGCACCTCGCACGGTCACTCTATACTCCCTCCAGGTTGCTTGCAAGCTGGAACGAACCAGCTAACTTTACTATTGAGTGTGGCGCCACCGGTATTACTCCAATTGAACGAAATGAACGAACAGTAGGAACATGCAACTTGCCCTCCTCGTGTTAATGCTTCCAACACGAGGCTGCTGCACCGTGTGGTAGTGCTCAAGTTCAACACAAATTGGAAATACCGCCACACAGCGACACTCGAGAGCTCACTGTTTTTATAACATCCGTGTTGGGTGCAGCTAAATCACCCATGTGTTTACTAGAAAAAAGACATGCTAGGAAAAGTGCGACGATCAAAGGAGAACTAAAGTGGAAAGACCTATGGAAAAGAATATTCGGGAGAGCAGGCGCATGGAAAATGTTTTCTACGCTGCATCGTAATTGACCGCGTTGTCGGAACTGACTCGGCGCCGTCCACAATGTTCGCGCCATACCGGTCGCCATACGAGGTCTGTCTGATAGGTAGTTCCGACGCGATCGGAAGTATTCCCATTTTGCCGTAATGGCCCGCTGTGTGCTAAGAGCTGTGTACAACTAATTACGTACGGATATTTCGGAGCCGATCTTTGCAATTTGTCTCAATTTCTGCTTCGTTTTGTAACAAATTCAATAGCGTAATAGGTACCTATTGAAAAAAAAAAATGTTGAAATGATGATCATGTGTAGATCAACTGAGCCTGAGATAAGGTGCCCTTTCACGGTTTTTAGAAGGAAAAGAATACCTGCCAAATTGAATTATGTCCCAGATTATGCTTAAGTTTAAGTATCTGATTATAAGCAATACAGCCTGTCAATACTTCATCAATAAAAAGAATCCAAATTGAAACTACCACCAAGTTATTTTAAACAATATGCGCGGTCGGGTGACCGAGGCGATAACGGCAAACTTTCACACGGTAGTTCCGGGGATCAAATCTCATCCGAAACGTTGCCCATGAGACCGATGAACGGCAAGGTGGGATAATGGTATCGATGTTTCACACTACGGACCGGGACCAAAATCCCATCCGGTCCGTTCTCACGTAGTGAGTGGAGTAAATATGTTTGTGAATGTTCAGCATACTTGCGAAACTTTTATTCGTACATTTTTTAAATTTACTGGCGGCTTAATTACAAATTTTATGTCCTGTCAAAATGGTGGTTTAAAACACTACGGATGCTGAACTCAGTGTAAGAATTGGTTAAATATTGATTATGTATTCTTTTCCGTTGTTCGATAGTTCATCGCTCGTACAAATAACACGAAACAAACATTTTATTGTACTGTCAGTGCATATTTAACATTTTCACATAAATAAGCAAGTTTGCGTTCGACTTGAAAATATTATTTAACAATTTCTATCTTACAACGTTCAATCTTATGGACAAACATTCAAGCTCTGACACAGTACAACTAAAAACTATTTTCAAAGCGTGGTGGAAAGTGTGCAGAACAACTATTCATTCAGCACGCTGCATACTTGCCACCACAGCAGAGTAATTGTAAACGATGTGAGAAAATTATACACGTGTTCTATCATGGTTATTAAATCATTTAGTGTTGTTAAATGGTGTTAGCATTCTCCACTTCCGACTCATAAAAAATGAACCGCTGAAAACTGTTCTTTTCTCTTTTCTGCTGCTTTACTCTTCCCGATACTTGTCGTAGATTCGCACACGGCTCCTGATATCCTCCTGCTTTACTTCCTCATTTCGAGCGCAACGTGGTTCTTCTTGAAGTACTGGATGCTGCTAGAAATTATTATCCTAGACAACGCTATTTATTACCTTTGTACACACAATGTCGTTCTTTCACGAAAGAATAACCCACCAAAGCAAGTGAAACGTACAAAAACTGCACCAAACTCTGCGCCGCGCTATCTAATATAACCTTAGATGATCAGAAAGAGCTACGACAACCAACGGCGAACGGCACACAGGAAGACGAGGCGCACAAAAACAGTGCTAATGTAATTTGTCCGTGGCACGATGACGTTGGTTTTTAATTTAGCTCAGTATGTTTAGAACTTCAAGCGGGACAGGATTGCTTTACTTTCCACCTACACGCTAAAATGGTTCTAAACATTCTCATACAATTTGTACAAGTGGTTAAGTTATTTCAACAAACGATAGCAAAATCGTGTACGTCATTTTTCGTTATCATTTTTAATGTAAACATTACAAACTCATCCCGGTGTCACCCATAAACATATATAAAAATTTCTGTAAAATCATTGACTGTTGAAATTAACCCATTGAAGAAACCGCCGTGATGATATTAAAAATAAGCAACTAAGATGATTACATTTCGTCATTTGTTTATCCTCATTTGGCTAACAAGAAACAAGCGCAGTGTCTATTAAATATAGCATGCCGATCCAAATGATCTAAAATCGTCACATTGTTTGTTCAGGTGAATAAATGCCACAGAGGGCACTCATTTTGTCATACCATCGAGCAAAAATGCTAAGCGCGAGAGTACATCTCGCAGAGATTGGTCGGTTCCTGCTGCTGCGTGTGAATGAGTGATAACGATCCCGAAACGTAACCTAAAGGAATGAAAGCAAAAAGGTGCAATAAAAATGAAATACTGTCCATGGCAAAAGTACAAAAACTCTACCTTAAAACATCGCAAGCCATCCGATGATGGTTCATCCAGCACAAGCATGAATGTTAGAACGGGACTAACAAACAACACCAGACAGAGAAGCAACACTGTGCAAGAGAGAATGATCTCTTTTTCTTCTTCAGGTAAACAATCAGGAACACTGCTGGCAGGCGTAAGTTTCGATTTGGAGGTTAGCATACAACCATTTTATTACAATCCACCGACCAGAGCTCACCGTATACGTTGGCCAAGGAGGCACATTGCGACCAAAAATGTTCAACTTGTTTTTTGTTTGTGCGAACCATTTCCTGTCATAATCCATTTCGTCACATCGCCGAACGTGTAATGAAGCAGTACCGTTGCGAACTATTCCCCCTGCTATAGTATTCTTCACAGCAAATAACCTGTGAAAATTACATCAGTGAAAATAGCGTTCCAGTAGTGAAAACAAGTGCACACGGACAGTAGAGGGTACACGGTAAAATTTTTGATATTACAAACCGAGAAAAATGACCGAAATGATCATACGTACTGCAAATTTATTGGACACTGATGAGTACGACGATGACCAGACCGGGGCTCAGCAGAGTTGTAAATTTGCCGACGGTAAATCGTATGCCCGGTGGTTTTATGAACGGAAGTACCGAAAACGATTACGCCGATTACCCATCACCCCGGTTGTAATTATTCATAAATAAGCCTTATCGGATTAACGCTCATCTTCCGACGGTCTGTTGACCAACAGATTCAGTTACGCCTTTAGAAGCACGCCAACAATTGCTGGTCCGATATTCTCATGGAATATACGCTGGGCTATGACACGAGGTTCGTGTTTATTTGTTTATTTAAGGCTTTACATGAGGCACAGTGAAGTCACTGAAGCATCTCCTATGAAGTGCTTTTTTATCCGCAAGGGGTTTCAAGGGCATGGTTCAAAACATAGAGATGATAGATGTGTGTTGGTTGTATATGAAGATTGGCGCTTACCAGCAGCCGGGCAGTAAGAACTAAGATTGCAAAAAGATTTCTACCACACCACCACATCATACATTTGTTTATGCACTCATACCGTAGAGGCTCAATGAAGTGTTTATTACAATGTATTATCGATGATAAATTGCGAGCTGGTAGTATATGCCCACCAACTCACCTTCCGTACCACTACTACTGCTTCAGTGGTTCAGCAGTTTACAAAATGTGGGTGGATTTACAACTCATTGTATGCTCGGTCGGCCGGATAATGTGATAATTAGTATTTACTGTTGAACATTGCGTGAAACTGATGGTTAAACACGTCATGAAGAACATGCACAAAAAGAGATTGCAATTATAACGTGGCTCTTTAATATCTTGATGCAGCAGGCAAAACTGTATCCAAATTATTTAAGAATAAAAGAACAAGTATGGTGGTTACGAATAAAACCGCACAGTGTGACTACGATTCCCATTCGTTTCTCATAGAATAGAAACTCGCATGAGCGCTGAGTCTAGTCAGTTATTTTTAGGAAAAAGGTCTTTGCCGTATAACCAGTTTCTAATAATATGCTCACACGAAAAACACTTGAGCGCATGTGAAAGCCGCGCAAAAGCCGATGCGTAATATTTTAACGATTTGATTTGTCTGGGTAATATTTAATTGCAACATATTTTAAATCAACATCACCATGTTGCTATACCGGTATCGGTTAAAAATTACAAGGACAGCGGCCGACATTATCTCAATGGTTCACCAAATATGCTTGGCCTTCAAAGGGAACAAAAAACAAAGGCTCCCTGAGCGATGTCGGTAATAATGTAATTAAGTAAACGCACCCAATACCCAAAAATGAAATTTCTTCAAAGCGAATCTAATGCCAGTTGAAAGAGAGGAAAAAAAATATTCTCTAATTGTATTGTCACGTAAGAAACCCATAAAAAGTCAGCATCTCTCCTTCATACGACACCTTTCTTTTGTTTGACCGACTCATACACGTTCGCAGTGTCATAAAATATAAATATGATTGATCCTTAGGCTGTCGCTCATTGTTGTTCAATGTCGCACTCTGTTCCTATATCTGTTGCATACTTTTTTATCCGAACTGTATGAGCGAAGGTCATATAAATATTCGACAGTTTTCTGTAGTTACATTAACAACCATCATTAATAGGATTTGCAGTGAATAACAGTATTGATATAATTCGGATTTTTTATTAAATCCTATTGATAGGCCAGTATATTCAATGTGAATATATCTCTATGTTACTACACAATCTCTTGTGTTCCTCATATTTCCATTTATTTCTTTGAGTAACAAAAGTGTTTTTTTTTTTTTGGTATTTGAAATAACAAATTTGTATCAAACTTTTATAATTATTCGCATCTTGTGAAAACAAATTGTACGAAATTCACAATCATTTACAAATACTGCAGAAGTTCATTATTGTGACATAAAGAGCAAAATAAATTATTCGAAATCCTTTTATACTTGCTTTTCAATTTTGTTCTACACAAAGAATGGATAAGAATGTGATGAGGGATGCATTTCGTTGATCGTTGGTGATTAATAAATGATGTCACACAACTGTTAACTACGCCACACTCTTTAGGAGTTTTTGAAAAAACCATATCAAAGGAATAAAGTAGAAGCTTAGTTGATAACAAAACAAGTCAAATAATAACAAATAGAATATTAATTTACATTACTAGGAGCAAAACAGTATTTCAATAGTTATTTTAGTCACATACAAAAGGTGTAGCTACACATTTATATATTCATGTAAGACAGGGAGCGGTCCGGTCGCCGAGGCGATAACGACGCTGGTCTCACACGGCAAGACCGGGGTTCAAATCCCATCCGGACCGTTCTCCCGTAATGAGGACTGACTATCCACCTACGTGGTATCATCAAGTCTAGTAAGCCAGAATAGGTCGTTACGCCAAAGAAGATTCATATAAGAAAAGGAACTAAAATTAAAAAAGACAATATTGAACTTAAAAAAAATAATAATCAAATAGTTTTTTTTTTAATATTTAACTTTAATGTTCAACTTCACTTCCCATTGTAGGTAAGATAAGCGCGACATTGATCTTCCAAAAAATAGATCGGAAAATAATATTAGAGAATCACATGCTACCGAACTGGCAACACTGTATAACTGCCACCATAGCCATCATAATCATACCAGAGTGGTAATTACAGTTTTGATCCCATGGTATCACCGGCTGAATACGTTACACACATCCCAACTCACGTTCCTTCCACCTTCCTGTTTGACCCTGTTTGCTTCCTTGATTTCGTCTGAGAACTTGTGAGCTTTTTTCTTCTTCTTTTACCTTCGGCTATTGATTCTCTCCTTGATTTTCGTATTCACTGGCTTAGGTTATCAATGTTCAATTCTTTGATATTCTGATATTTTTTAGGTCTCGTTTTCAACCCAAACAAGCCTCGCGATCGGCCGTGGCAGACGCGGCACGTCCAATGGAAGGAGCGTTAGCAGAATACGGTTTTAAAATACGCGGAGGGCGAGGTAAAACGAGCTCCGGTAAAAGAAAAATATCCGGAGCCCAAACGGAGAAGGATGAATTGGTTTGCAAATGGATATTTCTTGATTTATCTCCTGTGTGTTCCGTTTCACATTTTTCTTCGTCATTCTGCTCATCGGATGTGGTGCTAATACATATTTTGTTTCTGATCTGCCAGCAAGTAAAGCTCAGCGAGAAGCTACGACCGAAAAACCGCAACGCCTCGTCCTAAATAACAAATGAACGAGGAATTAAAATTAGTCAAACTCTAAAACATGAACAAGGTTGTTTTAGTTTGTCTGGTATTGCTCTCGAGGTATTGCTCTGGTATTGCTTGTGGCTCATCGAGGTACAAGCTGTGATTGTAATCATCATCGTCCACAGTAAGCTGCATTAATATCACGGCACCCAATAAACCTGTCATAATATGCTAAGAATGTACAAATTTGAAAAGCTGTTTTTGTAGTACAGATCATGGAATAAAACATATGAATATTGATGAATGATCATTTCACGTAATAAACTGTATTATTTGGATATTTTGAATATCATACAATGCGTCTTCCATAAAAATATTCATAACTTATATTTTCTATGCATGTTAACACTAGCTCAGTTGTGTAAGCGAATGATCAAGGATGACATTTGTTTGTCAAAAATTTATTGCAATATAGCGTCAATGTTCATAATACAAAAACTGTGAGTATTTCAATTAAAAACATGTACAAACGATGCAAATGTGCTTTCTGTGCTGCTTCCGATCGAAACCGTGTATTACTATGCATACATACGTACGTATGTACGTTACTCAACCATGCTCTACTCGACACACCAGTTTTGCTCCGGTTTAAGCTGTTCTTTCCTTTTTTTCACACACCATCATCGTTGAGGAATGCTTGCTCCACACCCGATCACGGGATAAAATTATGCACGAGCCGCAACACTGTCCCTTATTCGCATTTGCTGCACCCTCGTCCACTGTTTTGTTCTCTTTCTGTCTGTTAGTCTGACACCTTTCATACTCGCTTTGGTAACTCTTTTTTGTGCTAACAAACGCTTCGTTGGGGAGCGTGGTCACGTCACTGATCAGCGGTTGTGATGGAAATTTATTGGAACACAGTTTTATTAATGTGAGAATTTTTAATATTTATGCCGTTTCTTTCAAACTTCTGCTGATTTTACTACAAGAAAGCTGACATCCGTAATAAGACGTATGTAATAAGCATAATCGATTACTATCGATTGAAATCATACTAATGTTTGGAATGCTTGATTCGTTTTCCATAGGATAGTTTTGAAAATACAAGTTTCAATCATATTCTTGCATTTCACATATATTTTTACAGAACTCATCAAAAATCCAACCGCCGTTCTACCGTAAATATCGACTGTCATATTGCGGATAAAAGCAAGTACTCTCACGATGTTAAAGAGCCAACGAGAAAATAAAAGTAAATTGTTTTATTAGATTTAAAGTTTAACATCATAACTATAAGAATTCATTTTTTTATAAATCATCGGTTATAAAAATTGTTTTCTTTTCTAAATATATTTTCCTGTTCGCAATCTTCCTTTCACATTAATCTTTAAAATTTATCTTTTTATATCGATCTTTTCACATTTCGTGAAAAAGGCATGCCATTTGAATTTTGGATATCATGAGGTTAGTTTATAATGCATAAGAAACGATTTGTCAACTGTCTCTGCGTGTCACACACATGCGAACATTTCTTTTCCCTTTTATTCATTCATCAATAATAATGTTGTTCAAGGTACAAATATACGTTACAGGGAGATGGGTGAGCATTGATAAAGCATTAAACGAATGGATAATGTCGAAACTGCTCAGAAATAAACCCAACGTTTGTTTGAACACTCGTGTCTGTTATAAGAATTTTTCCAATCCGTAAGAATTTTAGAAATACACCATAAGAATCGTTAATGTTATTAAAATCAGGAAAAGAAATCCAAGGTTAATAATATAGACAAAAGAATTAATATGAAAGAGAGAGAGAGAGAGAGAACGAGAAAGACTGCGAAAAAGAGAGAGAGAGGGATTGAATGAGAGAAACATTCATAGGTGATCTGGGCCGCTTTATATTTTGAGTTGACCGTAAAGGGACTTCACATCGATGGAATAAGCTGCATTGCAAAACTGATTATTATAATTGAAACTACATAGCAACTATGATGATTGTGCGCGGTTCTTAAATTATTTACCATCACTATTATTTCATAAATTTCTCGTCGATTGTTCCGACGATATAAAGCGTTTAGTTTCTCATTCACCTTTTAACATGAAAACACACGGCTAAAATCAGTACTTTGGCTGATTGCACATGCTTACAAACCATGAAATAATAGACGGAAAAAATTGATAATTCTCTATGACGCTTAGCAATCATATTCCGTGAAAGCTCTGAGTGGACACCTTAGAAGGAAAACTAGCAGACTTACTCTATCCGTTACGGCAATCAAAAAAGGTTGTTGAAAGGCGTTTCTCGGGTTAATTTTAAAATATTGGTGATTTTCAGGTAATCGAGTCTATCGGTCGTATGTTAATGTATTGAAGAAATTTAAAAACTAACAAACAGTATGTAGAATGATATCCTAACGAGATATTTCACAGCATAGCTTGTTGAATTAAATTTAAACCAGTTGTTATAAATAAAACCACGAAAGACACTCTCTATTTCCAGAATGAAATTATTCCGTATCGTGGCATCCGGCATACTTCACAAAGTTCAGTATAGAAATACGCGAAAGTCCAAACATACCGCTCAAGACACAGTCGCGCATAACACCATGCAAATGTTGAATGAAAACAAATCATAAATCAAAGCATGGTATCTTGTAGAATGAGGCATTAAACAGACGTAAAAGAAGTATGGCGTGGTGGATCGATTAGGAATAGGAAGTCGAGCGAAAATGCGCTTAGCAAGAAGCTTCGAACCAAAAAGTCTATAGCAGTTTTCGTTTTGGTGTCGAGTTTTATTCCTATATGAAACAAAATGCTTACGAAGCTTTATTGGAAATACTGATTTTAGGTGAGTGTGTGTGATGTACCATCACTGAAGTCGACGAGCACACTCACAAACATATCGTGTAGCAACAGGACTCAAACGTTACAAAAAAGTTTGCTTCTTTGCGCGATTAAAAAGCTGTTGAACAGGATGTTTTGCTTTCGATCTCTTTGTCTGCTCCACCTTTTTCTTTGCAAACTTGCGACGAAAGACGTAGGGAGCTAACTCCCGATCTGAAGTTTTATGATGTGTTGTTATCTCTTTGCAACAATCCATCATCAATCCCTTCGGTCCGCTCGGTATTCCTACTTGCCAAGCGTGAACACATTTTTATGCAGATGATTGTGATTATGCTCGTGCGCACGGATTTCGAAATTTCGTTGCGTGCTTTAGGATAGTATTTGTATTCGTACCACTTCTGCATCCTGGACATTGTGCTTCGATATATTCCGTGTATTTGCGCTCTGAATAGAGCTTCCTTTTCCGGTTTTCTATTCATTCTTCACCCAATATTCCACTCAGGTTCTTATCTGTTCAAGGACGAACACGGCGCTTTGCGCATGCCAGGAGATCCTTTAACCGGAAGCCGTTGAATATAGTTCACTAGTGCAAGGAAGTTTTTACCACCTGGCTGTATTCAACTTTTCGATCTTGCATGCAAAGGAATGCATGCGTCTGCGTATTTTGTTCAGCAATGAACTGTGTTTCCCTGTTATTGAAATACTGAATATGATGGGCGCGAAGGATGAAGAAAAGAGACGCACTGTTCTCCGCTTCCATGCTTCGTATCGTGAAGGTGGCCGTTTTTGGTGGTATGATTTATTGCAACATTTTTGCGACCGTTTTCTTTTGCAGCGGTACGATATCTGGAAAGTAGCACCCTTCAATCTGTCTTGGGCGAGTGGCTGTTGAGAACAAAGTCCTGGGGTCTCATAAAACTCACCATAACAACAATATACCGCAGTGCGCCTACCCGTGGATTCATTAGGGCAATTAATTCAAAGCCGATTCGTCATCATCGAATGAAGCGACCTCCAAATGAAATAAGGCTAGTGTACATGTGTATGCGAATTTAGGGTTGCTATGTGTTTTAAGTAGTACTTTTGAGGTTTGATGGTTATTACAATGAGCAACAACACATATGATTCAGATGGAGTGAGAGAGATACACAAAGTAAAACTCTGATTAGAGGTGGTATGTCCGCGTAATGTTAAAATCAAGTTCCAATAGCACCAATCATATTGCCCTTCACGAGCCTATCACACCTTTACATTCTAGTAAGGGCAACACACCTTCATCATCATCCAGCTAATGATCGCTATACCCGTGATTGATCATTCTTATGTAGGGTTTGCGTAAAATTTTCTACGGTATGAAGAACAAAGTTGCTTGCATTCTTGCAAACTCAAATGATAATTAATAAATCTAGAAATTCATTCAACTCTAAAATTCCTTAAGACATTCAGAGGGTTACGCGACCAATTACTACGAATTGAAATGTTATCGATCAGTGATAAGCATAGCTGGAATGGAACACAAATGAATGTACATACAAAATGAAAATATTTTACACTTCTTGTGAAGATGGGTAGCAATTTTCACAGTCTTTAGCTTTCGTACCGGATAAACTGATGGCGTTAGGCTTGTGTGTTACAAAAACAATTATAAAGTTTGAATGGTACTATGAATATTCATTTCTGAAATTATTTTTTTTCTTATCCATCATGCGGAGAGACAAGGCTGGGTAAAAAAAACACCTTGCTCGTGAATATTTGCTCCCCTATTCTTGTACGGCTATATCGTCCATATGGTAGTTTCCACTCGGCAAAAACTATATGCAAATTTTGAGATGTTCCCCGTTTAGCAAAGCACCATGAAATAAATGTGCTAAAATATTTTCTGAAATGTGTATGTATGCAATGTAATACATACCTTTCTTTAATAAAAAGAAGTCAAATAAATCATAAATCGGGCAGCTTATGATTGGTTCTGCAATTTGTGAGTTTATTTGGATTGATCGAAAATTTTGCTTTTAATAGTAAAATAATCAAAAGCAACAACAAAATCAAATGATTTAGGCAGTTTATCTGGAAGACATATTTTGCAATTTTCCCTAAGGATGGGGTGATTGGGGTTGTCTAAGTAGGGATGTAGTAGAAAGTTTGGAGATGCTTTGAAAATGATTATGCATGTTTTGAATATTAATTATCGTTGAAATATCTGCCACCGTCCATTCAACGTTATTCTATTATTCATAGTAATATGCGAATGACAGCACGAATGATACAGCTATCGTCAGAAAACCTGAGAAAAAGAGCGTGTTTGGATTACGAATAGACGTTTTACAGCAATGTTGAGCATCCAAATGTTAGGTATATTATGTCAGAAAGCTTATTGAGAATCGCTTTGCTTAGAAACGGTTAATGCTATTATGTGAGTACGATAATTTTAACTAAAACAGTATCTTTACACAGTATTATTTGAATCATGAGGGAAATAAAAAAAAATATTGCTTAGTCTTAGTTATTAAGAAAAGAGACAGGGTCGGGAATTATAATCGGTTTTTCTAAGCTAAACGCTGAAGTAAGCTGTTTTCTTGTTACGTAATTCAAATGGTATTCTGTATTGTTCAACGTATCTGCATTGTTAGATAATTTTGTTGATATCAATGTTGATGTAGTCAGTTATGTTCTGAAATAGATTAATATTCGTTAATAAATGTTTAATAGATGATATTCGCAATAGAAGATAAAATGAACATTCTTCTTCTTTGGCCCAACGACCTACTCGGTCATGCCTGCCATTTCTGGCTTACTAGACTTATTGATACCACGTAGTTGGATAGTCAGTCCTCACTACGGGGGAACGGTCCAGATGGGATTTGAACCCCGGTCCTGCCGTATGAGACCGGCGCCGCTTATCTCCTCGGCCATCGGACCGCCCTGAACATTATGTTCAGATTACGAACATAAAATGAACATTACGTTTACCATAAATGTTGTGACAAATCATTGCTTTAGCCTTTGATTATGCATTTATTGAAATAACGATAGGATAAGGATAAGATTACAACCACTATAACGATGGTTTATGTAGGACTTTTAACGAATAGTATGAAGTTGTTATCTTTACGGGAATTTATAAATAAAGAACTTTCTAAGTCAAACCAGCAATTAACAGCTGTTGAAACAAGCATTTTAACATGAAGAGAAAATTAAAAATTTCCTCCATGTGGCTTCCGCTCAACCTGCTGTAACTTTCTCATACGCCCCATAGACTGTTGTCCTTGTACGAAACATTATTCGTGTTCTGGTGCCCTAGGACGGTTCGTAAAACCAGAAAAGTCCAATCAAATTTTCATACGTACGGTTGGTCCGATAAGACGAATAAAATTGTTCATACAACTTGCTTTAATTTGCTTGCAAAGTGTATGTAGTAAAAAGGAAATATTGCCTGGATTCGATTCATAATCGTAGTAAAAAATTCGTTCATTCGAGAAACTCTGGATACTTTCAACTTGTTTATCCAACTTAACCATATCTTTTGCTGAAACTAAAGCAATGACGCCATTGGAAGTTTAACAAATAAATAGATAAAAAATTATATATTTTTATCCATTTAAATTCAAACGACTTTTGCGGTCAAAAGTTGTTAGAATTAATAAATAGTTTTTATTCAACCACGAAACATACACATTTAATAAACTTCAACTTAAATATACAGTCATGTTTTTCGTCGAAAAGAGAAAAACATATAAATACTCATACATAACCTTACATAATGAGTTTTCCTGCGATGCTACATTGGCTTTTCAATTCCATTCAAAGCATTCCTGCCGGTTGTATTCCAACTGCCAACCAGCACCGGGAAGGCGACCAGATACAGTTTTTCCCCTTTGTAAAAGGGAAAGATTGAAATCCTACTAGAATTTATCTCTTCCTATTATACCAGGCTGCGTAAAAAGAGTAGCTCTACTGATCTTCGTGCAGCTTCGCGCCACCTCATCCATGCCTCCAACCATACCTAGCAACCAAAAGCAAAGAACGAAGGATACGATGAAACGCACTAAAGAAAAATAAAACCTCCATCTCGAGCAAGATCTGCTACGATCTATACAGAGTGCATTTGTTGCAGCAGTAGTACATAAAATGCTGTCGAGTGATGTATCCGTTTCTAGGGCTCGCCACCGCTCATTTGACACACTAACGCCGACGCATGTGGTTGAAGCTGTTTTTTTTCTTTCTTCATACAAACAGTAAATGATTGAAGATGGAAGAACACGACCATTCTTCCCTCTTTCGATCAAATCGACCATTGGTAGCTAGGTATGGAAAGAAGTTTTCACTTCTCATTTTTTTTTGCCTTCGGGTTTGTTATTTCTAACATATGATGCTTTTCTATCGTTTTCTCTCTTTTCGACATTCACTTGTATGTGAATCCATGTATTATGAATCCATTAGAACGAAAGCCATTTCCTTCCGCTCGTATAGCACCACGTTCTTTGAACATAATACTACCGAGAATAACAATCCTAATGATACGCATACGACAAATGTGCAAGAATCGCAATACAAATTTTTATATGGGGATTTTCAATGTGAAGGGATCTCTTGTTTTAAGAATCAGAAAGGAAAAAAAAAACATATTTTATAACGTCACGAAACGAAAATGTAAACGAATGCAACTGCGCGCTTTGATAAGAATATCTCCCAAATTCTGAGTGCTAGCTTTGCTGATCGTGAAATGAAGATACAACAGTGTACGTTTGGAAAAGATACAGCTGGGATAATGCGTACAAGCGAAAGCGAAAGCAAATTAATGAACACATACAAAACTGAAACGAACTTCTACTGAAGAGAGTAGCGACCCGCTAAGACAAAGCTCGAGATTCGATCGCAAGGAACAGCTCAATTTTCTTTTTCTACTGACCGAACGACTACCGCTTCAATGTACCCTACCATGCCCACTTTCGCTCATGGAGGAGAATTCGAGGCACCCGGCACAGCTTGAAATTAATAAAATTTAATCACGTCTTTAAGCGATTAAACTACGTCAATTACAATCAACCCATGCCAATGGATGAAAGACCAACCTCGATGGGCTCTCAAAAGCAGAGATTGCATGTCTCACGCCTGCAATCGCTGTATGTGTTTGCCGGCGTTTTTTACGCTTTCTTCGGCTACAGTTTCGACGAGGGAGAACTGTATGCGGTCCATTCGTTTGCGTAGATCTCAAGGAAGAGTAAAGTATGGGCTGACTTGTTCATTCTTTAGGTGTTGCCTTAAGAATCTGCACTATAATTTTTGCACACCATGACGAAGGCCACCAGAAATGATGTTCATTATCTACGGGAAACATTCGTATCACAGCTTCTTATTACTTGTATCCCTTTTTTTGTGACATTCTCTTCAAACTTTTTTTGGCGTGCTCATAACGGACATAAACGTTTCTTGTTCTTATTTGGTTGTAGAGTCGTTGGAGGATTTTTCTGATAAGCCAACAATTACTTTTGTATTATCCTCAAAGCCGCCATATGATTCGGGTGGTAATGATATAATGCATTTTGGCTATTGTAATTTTATTGTAAACCCACATAAAGGGGCTCCTCTATAAATTTATTTCTAACCAAAGCAGCAGGACAATCCGTAAATTTTCTTCTTCTTTGGCGTAACGATCTACTTGGTCATGTCTGCCATTTCTTGTCTTCTAAATCTAGTAGATACCACATAGTTGGATAGTCAGCCTCACTACGAGGAAACGGCCCGTATGGGGTTTGAACCCGGGTCCTGCCGTTTAAGACCGGTGCCTTTTTTCCTCGGGCACCGGACCACCCCACTCGGGCCGGACGATTCAAGAATAAATTAAACAAAATATTTGCAAATTAGTTTCATGTCACTGCTGTTCTTACAACTGTATTACTTGCATAAAAATGTATGCAACTATGGCTACATATCATTTTTTTAAACAGTTGTTAGAATCCTCCAGGAATATTTTCTGTTCGATGTTCAGCATATGAACACTTTATGACATACCATATACAGTGTTAGCTCGTTCGGAATAACGGAATCGTTCCCTAATACTTGCAAAATTACCATTGTCGATGATGAACTATTTATAGTTGAATTACATCAAAAACCCAAAACAAAACATAAGAGCAGAAAACCACACCACTGAAACACTTGGCTACATGATCATAAATTTACGCTTAAATTATGGTGCAATGCTATGGGGTCGAACGAGATGTGCAAAGGAATACAAGATCACACACGATCTTTCGCTCGATGAATATTGCCGCTCGATCGCCAAAGAATGTCTGAAAACTTCTTTACTTTATTACGCACACGGTGCAGTGTATGTGGCACACAAACGCACAAACAGTGCGTCCGTACAATAGATGTGTTTGTGTGACGCACCCTACCGAGGTTCTGGAGCTTGTTTAGTTCTTTTAAATTGAACCCTTTGTCGTTGCTAAAAACATGTCCAATCCTATGCGTATGAATGTTGGACATAAACGGTTTACGTAAGAATTAATGCGAAATGATTGTTCCAGCATGCAAACCGGAGTTTTGTTATTTTAGACACCTTTTTATACCATATCAGTTTAGAGAGTTGATAGTGTTATTTGGTTTGTTCAATCGATTGTTTTACATATTCGATTTTACTGATTATCATTTTGCGTAGAACTTGGGAAAACAACAGTTGTCAACAGCATCAACAAATTGTCACAAAAATGTGTATATAGAATATAATGAATTACTCGAATTGAACATATGTACTAAGTGTAAGTAAACCATCACAACCATAGACTGAGCAAGGAAATGAAATTGAATGATGAATATACCGGCACTTTTGCACTAAACATTTTGTTTGGTTTTGTTATTTTCATCGATATCGTGTCTATGATGATCACCCATTGCATCACGAAAAGGGATGAAAATGCTAAAATCATCCCAGCTTACCTGCAATAGCCATCCAGGGATAAAAAGTGTGATTAGACTGATGTAGACCGGTAGCAGGAGCAGTTTGGCCACCGGTTGACCCAGTTAGTGAACATTGGTTGGTATTCCACGATCCGGCTACTCCAGCTGCTGCAGCAGCCGAACCAGTCCGACTCACAGGACTACCTCCGGATGCGTCGATATAGCCCCCTACTCGTGAATCGGGTGTACATGCCGAAGGTCGCACCGGAACGGAATTGTTTTGTTGGGCAGGTACGTTACCACCGGTGGCGCCGGTGGCCGCGCCATTCGCTGCGCCACTGTTTGCGTTCCACACGTCTTTATAGCCGTTGGTTGCGTCCGTGCCGTTGTTTCCGCTGCCACCTTTCGTTCCACAGTCTTTGGAACTGTAGGAGCCCTCGTAAATTTGTTTACACGCGGCCTGTATGCTGGCATCGTACGGTGACTCTTGGGCGGTACGAGTTTGGTGCAGGTGATGGTTCGTGTACGGGGACATTCCAAGCGAAAGCGGAAAACCTCGGTATGCTGCTGCCGCTGCAGCCGTCGTTTGGTCATGATGTGTTCCTGTTGTCGTCATCATGCCGGCCGCTGCCTGGTGCGGATGTCCGTAGAACCCGGTCTGTTCAAAGTATGAATTCATGGTGTTGCTGGTTCCTTGACAAGAGATGCGCTAAAACCAATGCAAACCACGCCACTAGACTATCTGGGAGTCGTCTTCGATTTTGTTCTCTTTACAAATGTGTCTTTCACGAATGTTCACAATAGCGGAAGCATACAATTCCTTACAGCTAAACACATACACTCGGGTTGCGTTTCGCTACGTTTCGTGTTTTACAACACACTTTTTCCCTGTTGCTGAACCATCTCGCCGAAAAGGAAGCAGACAAAAGATCGGATTCTTGCCTATTTCTTATACTTTTCTAAGAACAATTGGCACTATGTCACAAACGAAATCTTTATTATTTTCACGTCTCTGCTCACAAGTTATTATGCACCAGGCAGCAATCTGCAGGACGTAAATGCTTTGCACGATATGACGTAATTTTCTCGACACAGCTAGGTGATTGAATTGAATGCACCGGTATATCTACATCGCATTGCACTAGCACCATACAAAAAGCCTAACAGAACACTTCCAGCCCAGTTCAGCAGCAGTTAGTTGTGTGTGATTTTAGTACCGCTATCTAGCAAAGCGACCGCTAGAGCCCATCGCATGCGGCGCACGGTCCTGTCACTAAGCCCCGCGACTCGATAAAACAATATTCGTTTTTGCACGTTGTGTTAACCACTTTGCCAGATGATACCAGTTTGCATTAAATGAAATTACACAATTTTCCACTGAGTTGAGCAGCACTCATCGATCATGGTAAATTTACCATCCCGAGATCACATACGTCTCCCACAATACGAATTCGCGGGAACACGCAATAATAATATCAATAACAATAAACATAAAAGCGCGCCTTGTTTCAACGGGTGAAATTTTTCGAATGAACCGCTTTCGACGAATTCGAATAAAATTTTGTCTTGCAGTCAAGATTCATTTTGTTTGTGGTAATCTTCGTTAAAAAGCCATTCCAGGAGAAAAAGAGACAAAGGGCTGCGGTTCTCGCAGCACCGTTCGTGCTATCTTCGTTAAGAGCCGAAGTCACTACTTCGGTACCGAGAAGCGAGATGTAAAACGTGCGCAAGAGCGAGACAGCATTCGCCAAATGAACGTTAGAGGGGGGCAGAATGCTCTTCATGTTTACTTCCACTGCTGACCGAACTCAACGAAAATCCATCTTTTGGTGACTACGTTTTGACGACGGGCGACGTGGGCTGGTGAGAGCTGCATAGGAAATTTTTTCTACCTCGTTGCTTCATTGCACAAATAGTGGTCGAAAGTTTTTTCCAACGATAATACAAGCACAAACCTTTGCCATTCCTTTGCGATTGTATATCTGTTTGGCTTACTAGCATCGCAGTGAGCAGAAACCAAAAAAAAAAGTGTGCACATACGGGGTTATGCGAACGACACAAACGGTTTGAGCAAAATGTCGTTCCAAATTGCATCGGAGCACACCGATTGAAAGTACCAGAAAACAATTACTGTTGCAGCGGAAAAGTGGCAACCAAAGAGTTGCATTATCATCCCCGAGCGACAATGAAGTGTTCAACTGAAGGCTTTAATTACCTGAATGGCTGACTCTGAATATTACATAAGGCTCTGCTTCATCATCAGTTTTCCAATGAAACGCGTGATCACCACAGTGAAGTGCAAGGTCATCATGGACAGTTTCGATGAATGTGTTGAGTAAAATCTTTGCAATTTTAAGCCCATTACTGTTGCCCAGTTGTCGCTGTCCAAGCAGGCTTAAACGGATAAGGACTGTTCAACTACAAAAGGCTGAAGTCTTTCCACCACATCCAGAAGAAAGGACTCAAAACTTTCTCTTTTGCTTGTTCCGGCACCAGTCCGTTGATTTTCTGATGCTCGAATCTTACGTAACAAGCCTCCAGAGATGTGTTCTCGGTGTGCATGTATTGCCCATCTAAGACTTTGAACAACTGATAAATTTGATTTATTGCAGCTGGGATGATTTCCGACCAGCTAGTTTTACCTCAAAGTCCTCATGTATTTTTGTTTTGCCTTCGCTGTTTTACGGCGGCAAGCAAATGTTACCAATAAAAAAGCACGACGATGCATTTGGGCCAGTGCTTGAGCAAGACAACAGAAGCACAAAAGCAAAGCTGCACCAGAAATTATTAGGTGAAAAATCGAAATATGATTTATGAATTACCTTTTCTTCATTTGGTAGAGATGTTCCGCTTGCTGAAGTTAGGTATGGTTTACAACTCATGTTTCGTGTACAAGCAATACAATCATCTTTGTGGTGTAAAAGGAGGTTTGTTTGGGTCCCCTGGACGACAGTGATAAGGCGTGAAATATTAATAGCTTTTTTCGCCAACCAATGAGAAAAAAAAACATTTGCAATTCATCACACTCATCGTAAGGTAGGCTGCCAGCTCAAATTGCTGTAAATCTAGAACAATTTTCGGAAACTTTATACTGATGAAGAGTTTGAAAAACATTTAACCTTAAAGTTTTGAAATATTTCTGCACAGTTTATTGCGGTAATCCTGTTTTTACTGAAGAAATATATTAAAACAGAGGGAAACTCACAACAGATATGCTTTGCAAAAATGCTTCATGTTCACCTTCAAATTGAAGTAGCCGTATTTGGTCTATCGCTTAATATAACAAATTTATGTTGTTTGTCCTTGATCATTGATAATTTTGTAAAATGTTCAATAATTAAAATAGGCAATGGATTTGGAGAACGAAGTGATGGGATTATCTATATAATGGCATTGTCTTAGTTGACTACATTAATTAAAACAAACATTCAAATTTATCTGAAAAGTATTTTCATGGTTTTTTTTTTGCAAATTTTTCCCATACTACAATTCATTAAGAAAACTAGCAAAAACTAAAATCAGCAATCGCTAACAATATAAAGTTAATGAGGAAAGCAGAACTTTGCGAACCCATTGTACACACATCACACAAATTGTTAAGACAACATGAAAATTACTGTCCACAATAAATCTCTACTACTACTACTACTACTACTATCTGAAAAGTAAAAACGTCTAAATACGTGAAGCATTCATCAAACCTGATTTGTCGTAGAGTTTCTTCAGCTTTCTCCAGAGTTTCTTCCCTCACCCTAGGTTCAGAGAACTGCCTTACAAAAATCACTTCAAACTATATTTTTCTTGTTGAAATCGTCATACGCAATCTTTGCTAGATGTACCCCAAGTAACAAATAACTCAAATTTAACGCTGTAGTAAAAGCGGAAAACTCGTACGGTGAAGTGAGATTATAATTGTTATATTATTGTTATTACGGCGACCATTGCTATTATTACGAATCATAAAATTATTATCGTCCATTCGTTCCGATTGTTCGCACAGGTTTGTTCGGCTCAGTCCGGCTTCCAAGCGTTTGTGAACGTAGTGTACCATTAGGGCTGTCCAGCAAAATTTACATAAAATGGTCATACATAGAAAATGAGTTCCCGTGCCAGTTTCGTACGCACTTGCACTGGTTGGACGCTTTCTGGACAGCAATGAAAATAGACACCCTTTTTCGTAAGGTTTTCCCGGCGTACTCGACACTTGGCCCCTGGGCAATTAAAAATGACGGAGTCGTTAGATCGCTTTAGCAAACCGTTGTGTAAACGACACACTAGCTTGCTCTAGGTGGCTGAATGGTATTCATATTTGCACTCTTCCTTGGCAACCATGAGTTAATCGCTTTATTATCATCGTCACTGCGCGATGACATCATTAATCAGACACCATCCAACATTTTGGTGACGGATGTCATTTTATGCAAGTTTATACAAGAAAAATTTCTTCGATGAATGGAATTGTCCTTTTTTCAATACAAGCATGTTGTTTTTAAATTCAACATCAAGGTGAGTTCTACATCTGCCATTATGTAACGTAATCTATCAAAAAAATTGTTTTCTTATGATTTGATGCTTCAATTAAATTTTCTCACGTTAATGTAAAGAATTGGTGATAAGATCGGCATGGTACGTCATACTCAGCAAATTGTGCATATTTAGGTTGATCAATGCATATTTGGTTTTTGTTACAGTGGGATATGAAAATTATGGCTCATCTTAATATAAATGGGACAAGCTTAAAATTATCACCGTCCATCTGCAGGCAGAATAGGACAAAGCTTTACATTTAATTTTTTTAGGAATTAGGAGCGGCTAACAACATTGCAACATTTTATTATTTCAAAGAAGAAAGAAATGCTTTGGTGTATTAACAACTTATTTTTTTTTTTTTGTTATTGTATGACGGCCAGGCCTTATTAGGCCTAATTTACCACGTAGCAGGATAGTCAATCACTGCTACGGAGAAGCGATCTGGATGGGATTTTGGTCCCGGACTGTCGTGTGAGAGAGCAGCGCCGATACCACTACCCCACCGGGCTTCTCCTTTTAACAACTTATTTATGTAGAGGAAAATAAAAAAGCTTCCCTGTTTTTCAGTCAAAGTCTTTTCATACTTTCTGACTTTGCCTGAAATTGTAATATTAAGCAATATATTCTTCAATCTCAACAACACTTTCACTCAAACCCAAATATAGAACATTCAATGCAACAAATGCATTGGCATCAAAACGAGTAACCCACTTGAGTTAATAACTCCGTGATGGAATATTTGGCTTAACAAATAACCCGACTTTATCTATTGTACCACAAACGCTACAGTAAATCACACAATCATAACTTCACGGCGGCAAGATTTTCTACGAACGACAATAAATCAACTTTACAAGTGTTTACAGTCAGTTTAAGCAATAAAGACACTAATTTTGTTATCGAGTCATTAAAACAGCGTTCTTTCACGGCGATTTATGAAGGAATGTCCGTTAGTGACCAATGTACCTTAAACCGTTGCTAAGTTTATTGTCACACTTAAACGGTCCGTAAAATACAAAAAACAACAATCGTTGGCACCGGGAGCAGCCAAAAAGTCGTAAAACTCGTGAACCGAAAGTCGTCAAACGAGACTCAACTCTACACTGCATAAATGAGGAATGGAACGGTTCGTCGTGTGTCAAGGTTGAAGCTTGGTGGTTGTTTTATTGCCATTTTATGATCCAATTTAAGTAAACCTTCCTAATTGCTAGTCTAACATTATTAACGAAGCACATCATAACCTCATTCATCTGTGCTACCATCTATACAGCAAACATACGCACTTTTTATCTCGACGTATGAAACAGCGTTGAACTCAATATTTATTGATAGCCTTAGAAATAGTTTAAAATAGCAAATACATCTGTAATTAATTACCTGACGTGTTGGTTTTTTATTAAGCATAGACATTCATTTTTACTCCAAATTATTATTATTATTTGCTACATTCATTTTCCATTAATACGGCCACGCAGCTACTAAATGATTATAACGATATTCAAAATTCATGCATTGATTTCAACCATTTACTATAATCATCAATCAATTATTACGTTTGATTCTGATTCAATTTGATTGAGTTTAAAATTTCTAGCATTTCTCAAATAGTACCGGCTGGTGAAAAGATTTTGAAAAGCAATGTGCTAAGACATCATCATGCGCGACGGATGGGTTGCAGTTCACAGCTGTGAGTCATTTCGTTTTAACGACTCTTTTATGGTAAGTTTTTTTTTATGGTCTCTTAATTTTATGTGGGAAATCATCCTGGCTTGGTCAAAAGTTGTGACTTCAAGCTGTCTGTATGAGTTTTTTTTTACAAGTTTTACTTTCATTCATGATTCTCAACAATTTTATTGTCCCTTGCATTAGGTTCCGTCCACTCAACCATTCATGCACTGACTATAGATATTGCTTGTATTTAAATATCAGCTATGTTTACTTTGTCTCGCATGAAATCATATACAAAGTTTAAACAATAATATAAAAGTACAAATATAAACAAAACGCATACCCTTTTTCACAGAGTGTGGTTTAATCACCTTGAAAAAATAAGGAGTAACTTTTTTTTATATGAACAACAAGCTCTGTAGAAAGTCGTTAAAATGTTTATGGCGTTTTAATAATGCCATAAACACAAAAGAGTGTTGACACAAACCCAAAACTAGAAAGATACGGCCATCGTGTACACATTGCTCGTATGACTACGAGACCAAGCAGATTCACACATAAAAAAAAACACACTCACACATGCTCATACATTCGCACCATTACCGGCTTTGTGAATAAAACTCTGTTTTTCTCTTACACTTCATTTCCAACATAGCCGCACTCATACGCCAGGCTATGAGAGATGTGTATAGTAGAGACATCTATATATGAATGAATGAAGCTAGTGCCATAAAAATCAGACCGAAAAAGAGAGGTAGCTGTACAATTACGTGGGATTGTTAGGATTAGGGTAAATTGATTATTTTAAAATAAAAATCAATCTTTCTTTATTTGCTTTCAATTGAAAGAAAGGACACATCAATTTTCTGAAAGCATATTTCTAAAACTTTCACAGATAATCGAAGTGATATCAAATATCGAATAATGAGAGAAATGTACTTGTAGAAAAAGAACGAGCCAATCTGCAGTATTAGCTTAAAAATTATAATCTATACATAAAAAGAATTACACGCATATTTAAGCGAACAGCCAAAGCTGCCAAAAAATCTCAGTCAGAAGAAACAAACATTAACATAATAACTCTCATGAAATGGATGTTAATTTCACGGGTTCAGCTTAGTTAATGAACATAAATTCCAATTTTATCATTTTAATAAACAATTTCACTCGCACTCATGCACATCACTGTTTTTAGGCCTTATGTAAAAAAGATCATGGGTTAAATAAATGCATAGAATAATAATATCTTCTTACATTTATATACATTGTTATTAAGTTGCCATTAGTATTTAAACGAAAAAATTAAAGTAATCTAACCATTCAGTATAAAGATATTCGGTAAAACAATGAAAAAAAAACATCGATTAAATTCAGATTTCGATAGTATATCATTCATAATAGTAAGAAAATTGAAAAAGTTTAGAAAGAACAAAAAATACTATAGTATAAGTACACTACCTCTAATTTCAATTGTTGGATTTTTAAAACCATAGTAGCATTACACAACCGATTTTAGTCCCAATATATCTCTATAATAGCAGCATTAAAATATATTTTCTATGAGGAATAAATAAAACAGCAATAACAACCCACCAAAAAACTTATTTTATTAACGAAATAATGGAAAATAAGAAAATCTATCACCGTAAGAATCTTCAACAACAGAAATATAAAACACAATTTACAAAAAAAATACACATACATAGCAGAGACATAAGATAAAATATTGTTTAAAAGATGTTTAATCTGTTGCCAGATATGGTACACGGCATCGAAGTGTATGTATGAAGCAGGAATCAGAAAAAAGGTGGGACAAGAAAGTACATAAAAGCACCGAATAAATCAATTAAATGTCTTTCTTTCATCCTTAAACCATAAATTCCTCGAAGAGAATTGTGACCCAGCACCTTTGTGTATTTTTCGACCTTCTAAAGACAGCGGTTGATTTTTATCCAAATCGTATTCCACTGATATTCCTTTTTATCTTCGGCATTTTGAACGGGTAAATTACTCTCACACACTCTGCTTCACGTCACCGCACTATAATGGAGTTTTTCGAGACAAGCCTGTCGAGCATTTCGGGAACCATCATGGCCGCCCCTCGTCTTCCTTGCACGAGCAATGATTTATCAACCCTAGCAAATGAAGCAACGCTTTCAGCAAGAAGAAATAGGGACTTTCGACTTAGGGAATTAAGGATCGCATGCATGCTGTCCCATCTATGTTCGGCTTGTGTCTCATGACGATGGCGGCTGGCGAGCGTTCTTTTCACTGCCGTGGATTCGTCGTGGCCGTTATGTATAGTGTTTGTGCAGCACACGAATGTGGTGTTAATTTTCGGTACCTTAATTTTCCCATCGTAAGTGTGCAATCGAACGTTTTGTGTTGGTTTTAGATACTTCAGACGCAACAATTAAGACATTAAACGATGTTGGAGCAAACGGGGAATTCATGCCGTTTTATTTTCTCATTATTTCCCGTCTCGCTTGCAGCAAGACAGACCATCATTAGCATGTTGCACATTTGTTTAAAGTTGTAGCTTCTTTTTCTTCCAATATTCCGGATAAATGTTAGGAAATTGTCTACGGTATGCTGGAAGAATGGTAATTTGTAAACCGAATACATTTTGCAGTCTTACAATGTTTGTACGATGGTATGATGTTACGGTGTTCCCAATTTCATACGTGAGAGAAAAATACTACTATTAGGAAATCTGCTCGATTCGGTATGAATGAGTGCTATAAGAACAGCAACCACAAGAAACCCCCAATAATAATAATTTCCACAACAAGTAAATAGAACATTATTAGAATAGAACAACAAGCCAATAGAACAATTCAGAAGCCAAATCCAAATGGTCACAATAAAAATGAAAAAAATGTTGTTGTTTAAGATGTGGGTTGTACTTGCTTAACACGTAATAACACTTTTTTACACGTCAGGACCAGTTTAAAACCCCATTCTGACCGTTTTCATGTACGCAGTAGTGACAATACTGTTGCGGGGAAGTACAAGTAAAGGAAAACAGACGGCAAGCCAAGGTCTCTTAAAGTTGTAGTGCCATAAAAGAAGAAGAAAATGGAGTAGGTTGCCACCAAGGGCTCCTAGGACGCTTACGTCCTTATTCATGACTTCTATCTTCCGAATTCGCCAATGCTGACTTTTACACTATTTCTCGGTCCAATCGGACAAAAATTTCGTTGATTTGGGTACACAATCAGGCTTTTGGCATCTGCTACAGCTCAAATGAGATATTGTTCAGAATATTTGGATTACCCTCACAAGAAATGGGATTTTTATCATTCGAAATGGACTAGTATGACAGGGCGTGGTTTATAAACTCGACTGAGCACAAATACCAGCATAAACATTAACATACTTACTTACATTCCATTACTAGTCACATTGTAAAAAAACAACATAATGTGGAACGGTTTTTAGTGAATTGGTTTACATTACAGTTAGACCAACATCTGCCAATTTCGGCGGATTGCATAAAATCAAACACCCTTAGATCGTTTGTATAAACCCACGTGCTATACAAACCTTTACATATT
>KB663810.1:727471-745173 GCA_000349025.1 Anopheles minimus
CCTTAGATCGTTTGTATAAACCCACGTGCTATACAAACCTTTACATATTGTGATTAAACAGTCTTTCACAAAATATATTGAAATAACAACTTCATAAAAATCTACTGGCTCAGACCAATGATTTAAAATTACATAAACTATTATACTTGATGCGAGTTATTCATTTTGGTAAGGACTGCTAGTGTATTTTGGATCGGTTTTGGGATGTAAAACACCGGTGCTGCTACCATCTATACTATGGGTCCTCAAACTAAGACCTGTGTGTCGCATGCGGCCCTCGAAATCCTCCAGTGCGGTCTGCGACACTTTTGTTCTGACTTTTTATTTAGTATTGTATGATGGACAGGACGTATTAGACTTATTGTATCACATAGCAGGATAGCCAGCCCATACTAAGGGGGAGCGGATTGTATAGGGTTTTAATCCCGGTCTGAAGTGTGAGAGACCAGCGCCGATGCTATAACACCACCGAGGCCTCCCTCTTTTGTTCTGATATGTTGGCACGGAATTGCAACAGTTTATTTTCAGTTTCCCCCTAAACTTCAAGATAGTTTTAAGCAATTTGCCTCAAGCTTTGAAACACACCTCAACTTAGTGGTGCAGTCGTAATGATGTCAGTTTTCCCTCAAACGAATCGTTCCTCCATAAACAGAATTTAGACTGAATCCAGAACAAACAATAGTACGTCGTGTTCCTATTTTGCATTGTTTTGCTGTTCCAAAAGTCAAAAACATACCTTTTGCTTATTGAAAATTTCTTGAAAAAGCCGTGGAAGAAGTTGCAACTGCACAACACTTCGTGGTTACAGTTAACTTATCGCAGTTCAAATCAACTGAATTATATGTCATCAGTAAAAAATAACCTCGTCGATGTTGGATTTCTGTTCAACTTTTGAATTTCTACAACCCATTTGTAGCCGAAGGTTCCAATGTTCAATGTTCAATGTCGTTTGGATTTCAAGTATATCCTTTCTTATTATATCCTAAATATGGGGCCAGTTTACCGGTGGGGTAGTGGTATCGGCGCTGCTCTCTCACACGACAGACCGGGACCAAAATCCCATCCGGACCGCTCCCCCGTAGCAGTGATTGACTATCCTGCTACGTGGTAAACTGAGTCTAATACGGCCAGGCCGTCATACAATAACAAAAAAAAAAAAAATATTTCAAATATTATTTTGCTGTCATCAGCTGCTGGTTGATAGATTTTAAACTACTAGTTAGTGATTTCAAGAGAGCAGAAAGGCTGTAAATCTCTATGCATGATTATTTTGATGTTGCACAAAACATATTTTTTTGCAAACTTGTTCACATAGCTTTTTTTGTTTTTGCATAGTTCGTTATTAACTTCGATCAAAGGCAGTAAGAGTCGCCTTTACTAATGGAAATTCTGATTATCCGTTCCAATGGAGGAAAGGTCGAACCTTGTATGAACTAGGAGATTCCTAAGTCTGATTTTTTTTGTATGACTATAAGACTGTATTAGTGTTATTCAATACCGCGCAATAGGGTAGTCAGTCCTTGCTACGGGAGAACGGTCTGGATGAGGTTTTGAGTCGGTCCACCGTGTGAAAACCGGCGAAAATTCCACTATTCCACCGGGCCTCCCCAGTATGGTTCGCTACAAAATTTGTTCTAGCTATAATTGCTCTGTGTACAGTTAACGGGTGTGTGATTTTTTTTGAATTACTTCCTACTTAAAAATAAACTTTGAATTGAAAATTTTTGATGTATTGTTTTATATATGCATGAGTTATATTTAACATTAAATCGTACCAATTGAATTCCTCTAGACAACTTTTCCATAGTGATGTTTTTATCAACCCTCTATTTTCTTATTTACACAAACAAATAGTTAAGCTATTTTTCTATGATGTAAGCAGCATTCATAGGATAATTTAGTATGGTTATCTATGGAAAATTAAGTATGATTTTATTGAAGTTCAGTGTTGAAACAATCGTATTGAAACGTAAAAATTCAAAGGATACAAAATAAATCACTTATCAATCCTAGCTATACTATACAAACAAAATTATCCAAACAATGTTGTATAAACAATAGCATAATGTAATAAATATTGTAAATGTTAACAACATTATTAAGAAAGCTTTAAAAACGGTTTGAAACACTCTGTGTTTTAGCAATCAAATTACCCGTTACTTTAAACTCTACCGGGAAGAAAAAGAATGCATGTATCAGTTGAAATTTTGGCCCAGTCAAATACCAACTTCTATTTTCTAAAATTCGCATGAATACAACTCGTAACGGGAATGAATTACTCGGCTCACCGTTACCCTAGTATGTTTGGCCTCGCTTAAAAATTGCTTTATATCATAACATCCAAATTGTCACAAAAATTTTTATTGATACTTAGGCGATCGTAGTAAATTAGTTGAGGCGCATGTAAAATGCCCAAACGATGTATAGCAGATTGTTTCTCTTCCGATTTAATATGGAACGTTGGTTATCCACGATATACTCAATCCTATAAACGGAAGCTTCAATAGGTACCACGTTTGGATAATTACATCATCCATTATGTTGTTCACTGCAAAGTCCTGTTTGGTGTTGAAGTCCTATTCTTATAACTTGTATTACCATACGCATTTGTATTTATGTTATACAGTTTTTAGATTTTTTTAAATTTAATGATGACGTGTGCCGTATTGTCAGCTGCTATAAAGATTATTGTTTCAATTATTAATCACTTGTTTCGAAAATGAACATGTACGTAGGAATCTCATCTGTTGCTGTACGCATGCCGCTTGTAATGGATTGTATCAACATGGTACATCTGCCCATTTGTCCCACTGACCGAATGATCTTTACGTCAAACTTGTTTATTGGGTTAATGTTGGTTGTCATGATGGCATTATTTGAGCCAATTGCTACCAATCAGAAGGAATTTTTCGATTATGTATGGCAACTTTCTTTTAGTTGTATACAATATAAGTGTTGTTAGTTCAATGTTGGAGTTATTATGACAATTGCAAGAAATAAAATCAATACTACTATTTGCATTGCAGCGGCTCGGTGGCCGAGGATATAGCGGCTCCGGTTTCATACGGCAGTACCGGGAATCGAATTCCATCCGAACCGTTCCCCCGTGAGGACTGACTATCATGATGAGAAACTTTTTGAAAGAAAAAAAATATCACTTTTAATGGTAAAGCGTTATAAAGCACTCTTTTAGTGTCCATGAAACGGAGAGTTTTGAAATATTCATTCTGAATCTTGCCGGAAATTAATTTAGCGCTCACCAGAACTGACACATGTGAATTCAAGACAACACATATCTTAGCCACAATTTGCATTGCATTGGACAAGCATTCAAGCAATTCACAAACAAGGCAAAGGAAGGTTACATTTTGTCTGGACTAAACTACGTCGGTGGGAAAAGGAGAAGTTGTGCTTAAATAACGCATGATATCATCGCTCATAAATAATACCGATGAAGCTGCTCTTCTTACAGCATTCCAGATACTACACAGACATTTGGCACGCACACATATTGCACTGCATGACACGATTAAACCTGCATGAAAAATTCGTAATGTGGTATATCCGGCAACAATTTACCTATCACATTTATTTACGAAAACATACCTAGCGATGAAAGCAATAGAAAAACCATGTGTTGTTACTTTCGCGTCTAATTTTAACTGGAACTGTACGTGAAACTAGCATGAAATTGCGGGAGTTATTGCACTTGCACTTGAAGTTATGAAAACAATTTTTATTGTTTCAGTTATCTTATTACAAAAGGGCACAGTTAGTATTTCCCTATTCATAGCCTTATTACTTTTACTATTGCTTAACGACGATGTTTAATGAAAAATACAACACAGGGCTTTTTAGAAGATACGGCAAGGCAAGCGGGTTGGACAAAAATCACAGCGCTTAACAACAAAACGGCCTCATCTGGCACGACGAAAGCATCACCCATAAGAAAATCGAAGCACATGATACCACAATTGCAGCACATGTTACGAAAACGTCAGTGCGTCGAGTATGAACGCGCGTTTGTTTACATATGGGCAATCAGACGATGATTTTTTTAGAAAATGTATTGTATTTTTCAAATCGTTTTCGTATCATGTGCTTCCATTTTCTTATGGGTGATGCTTTTGTCGTGCCAGATGAGACCATTTTGATATCAGGCGCTGCGATTTTTGACGAATTCGCTTTCGTTGTTGTACCATCTAAAAAACACTGCATTTAAAATATATGTTTTAGTGTACTAGAATTACATTTTCCTTCAGGAATAAAAAGGATGTTTTAAATTTATGGAATAGAATTTTTATGTAAATGTCGAGTGGATTAGTTAGCTCGCACAAGATAACAATAAAAAGAAGTTATCCGAAGGCCTGCAATAACAAGGAATCTTTTACAAGTGTACACGTAGCACAGGCGGAAAGTAGTGGCTGAGAACATAAGGGAAAACATAAGGGAAAATAAAACTCAAAAAAGCGTAAAAAAATATTTCATTGTTTTATGTAGCAACCCTAGAATATATCTGATAAAGCGCAAATATACTTCTTGTTGTAGGTGTAACAACCAACTCGCTCATGATGGCCGTATAATGGCATACTAGACTCATTGAAACACCGTAATTGAATAGTCAAGTCCTCACTACGAATGTACGATCCGGATGGGATTTGATCCGCGGTCCTGCCTTCGAAGACAAGCACTGCTATAACCTCGGCCTCCCAATGTATTTGTTCATAATAAATGGATTTACGATTTAAGCAAGCGTTTTACTAGTTGAGCCTTCATGCAAACAAACATTTTCGTGGGTAATGCCAGTTTTTTTAAAATATTTGTATGGTTTCAAGCTATTTGTATGGTTTCAAGCTCTATATATTGTGGTATACAAAAAAACTAAACATATGCCAAGAAAAAAAAGTCATTATCATTCTTGTTTATCAACAATATTTGGAATAAATATTGCGATTAAGTAAACATTTCTTATAATATTTTCGAAAGCAAAAAATGCTTAAAATTACCGTAATTGAGTGTTATTTAAATTTGAACCTAATTCATGATGCTTCATGATCGTAATCAAAAGCGCAAAATGGGTAAACAGAAACAAAAATTAATTATTTTAAGCACTCGTAATAAAACTTATCTCAAATAGAAAATTCCCATTCTAATTCATTTACAGCACCAACAGCAAACGGAACGAACCCCTCCTCACCATAGATTGTATAAAATTGGACAAAGAGAAATAGCAATGAATGAAGAATGTGTGCTCGGTGCCGTCGGAAGGTTATTTCATCCTTTGTTCGATCCCACTAACGCTCGTTACGGTCGATGGTTCAGTAAAGTCGTTGTTCGCAGCAAACATTGCCAGAATCTTTCACCGTACACAGCGGAAAGAAGCGTGCTCCCTTGCAGGAAAAGAAGAGCGAGGTTGAGTGAGCTGCTTGAGGCGTCCGTCGGAGGCAGTCTAAGGCAGTGTGTGATCATCATTTTTATCGCGCAAATGGGCAATTCTCGACTCTTTCACACTCAATAAAACAGACACTCTTCAGTAATCGTGGTTCGGTTACGTCCGGGCTCAATAGCACCGGAGACGAGCCGCGTCGCATTGGTAGTCACCCATTGGAACGATAGAGAGGCCAAGTTAAGATGGAAAATGCGCAAAAGCAGTCGGAAACACGACAGAACCGTTGCGTATGCTCTCTCGTTTGTGCCTGATGATGATGTGCCTGATAATCAGAGGACGATCCCTCGGTCGTTCGGTCGAAAAGGAAGCTGTACGATCCCACTATCAAATGAAAACTTCCCGTGATTTTATGTCCCATTCTATCTCGCATAAAAGAGTCGTAAAATCCGTAAAACTGTGAGAGCATAACAATGCCACGAGCCTCCCTCAACCACGTTTCTAGCACGAAACGGTCAAAGTCAACACGCACACTATCGCAGCGAGTGTAATAAAATCGCTATAACTGTCCCATTTGTGCTTACATAAATGGAGCTATAAAAGCAATGGTGCTGCCTCACTTTTGCAAACGGAGCGTCATGTTTCCGCGGTTTTGAATAAATTCATGGCAAGATAGTTTATAAATAGAAGGACTTTAATGCGCATACTCTATGTCTGCCTATCGATGCAAATGCTAATGCACGGGAATTTCTCTCCTGTTCTGTGGTTGTGGCTCTCTCGGAAAGTGTTCTCTCGCTGCCGTCAAAGCAATGGACCTTCGTGAAACGAATAAATTACATTGTTTACAATCATGGCTGCCTATTAAACCGACAGAAAATGGGCGGGTCGTTCAATCTCTCGTTGCTCTTACTGTTCGTTCGCCGTGGTAAAACTACAGTATGGTCAATCGAAGTGAGACACTCGAAGCAACTGAACAAATTTCGAGATTTTTTTAAAGTTTTAAACTCATCTTTCACATATCCAACATTGTTTGAAATTTTAAACCCAAGACATTTGACATTTTTTTTTGCTGTTTAGAAGATATGCCTATTAATTGCAAAATTAAATGTGTCTGATTTTGTTCTTTTCACTACTCTCACCGCGTGAATATAGTGCATTCGTTGATGAACGTTCAACAAAAGCCATCGAATATCATCCAATGCACCTAACTAAACATGTCCCAACATAGCTTCAAGATACTGTGCCTAAATATGCTCACCTTTTCTTTTGCGCGATATCTGTTTGCCATTCGAGTGAATGGAAAGGTTTTGCGAATGTAGAAATGCACCGGAAATTGGAAATTGTCAAGGTACGACAAAAAAAAAATTATCATGCGCATAGTATCTTTCTGTTTTCTTCCTTGCACGTTAAATGATGATGTCGACATCGTTATCGTCACTCCTTTGTACGGTCAAATGATGAATATTATTAAAGTGCAACTATATTTCCACTACAAACGCGAGATACTTGTCATTGGTGCAAAGAGATGTCCTAACAACGTTTTCAACGCAGCCAAAGGAGAAGAATATAACGAAATCATGCATAAACAGAATCACATAAACTGAGAATGACACTTAACATAAATGCAAATCTCAACACACTGGCAGGAGCTTTGCAAGGAACGAGAATGAAATAGGTTTCATCCCGAGACAGTTATAAACAAACAAGTGCTTAATAGCTCCCATCAACGATCGTAGATGTATTTTTAATTGGCCACTCTCTTGAAATGTAATAAAAAATGCCATAAGCTCGGGTAAAGGCGGTTTTGTTTTTTTTTTGTGGTTTTAGATTTTACAGGTAAGGTACTTTGCTATTTACCCAAATGTTATACTGTGCTACGCGCGCTGAACCGTGGTCTTATCAATTATTGTCGTGAATACGAAGTTATTATCTCAATTTCTTTCAAAGTCAGATCATTGATTGATTTCATTGATTGCGTCTAAGAAATTCATCTGTCATAGCATTAAAGTATGGCTTGGTAGAGATTATAATAAAAAAAAATGTTTCTCTAAAAGTATTTGGCTATATTACATAATGTTACACATTCTTCTCCAAGCATTCAAAACATTACCTTTGTGCTGTTTTCAACCGTTATATGTGTCATGGCCAGATTGGCTCAATTATCTTGGAAAACGTTACACGCTCAATTGTCGTTTGCAGTAATACAAACGACTAAGTCGATACGGATAAAAATGTTATTTTCAAATTTGATTTTTCGTTTGGTGGAGTCGATTATTTGCCTTTTTGTTGTTTTTGTTTCCATGAACCTAAGCATCGGTTCACGGACATTCACGAAGATTATACGTATTTATGGTCATTTGAAATAAGAAGATACCAAAGATATATTTTGGTGTTTACTTCACGGCCGGCCCAGCCCAACGCTATAATGTCAAAAGGCCTGATTTGAATGAAGCAAATCGACAGCTCTGTCTTGCCAGTAAATGCATACCATGAGACGCGGGTTCAAGATTTACGAGTCGCTTGTTAAATTATGACCTGTGCGATAGGCAAAGCGTTGCCTAGTAATGGATTGTAGTTTTGTTTATGTCCTCCTGAAAGAGGTTCACCGCGTCGCGGTTATCGTCCGGAGATGCCATGACATTGGTGGAAGCCATCGTGCGTTGACTACGGCCATGCCACGATCATAGTACACTTCATTATAAGGCACACACACCGCACGAAATCACTTCCAGAACGAATGAACAAGAGCACATGGTACCTGGGAGACGGGGAAGTTTTGGAGCGAGGTATTAGATTTAAATATTGTTTTTCGTGTTTGTGCTGTTCCGAAGAGGCTAACCATGGGTAGATTAAAAAAGGCGAGTGGAATTAAAAACATGCGAAGGAAACCAGATACATTTTCATGATTTATGCGTGCTAGCATCCGTAACTATGTGGGTCGACAGAGAAGGAATATTGAAAACGAAATCTTTACTTTATTAAATCTTAAAGAAGAACCGTGATAAAACAAAAAATCCATTGTTAAATGTAAGGTTTTCGTTAGAAAACAACAACAGTGTGATTTGTCACTAACCTTTGAGTCATATCGTGTTTCGAATTTTTCAGAGAATATTAGTTTTAACGTTCAATTTGATCGTTATTTCGGTTTCATACTTTTTAAAACTCAAACAAACAGTAGACATTTAAATGTGTGCATATGTCTTTCAGCTTGTAGCTTTATTGTCTGCAAATTGTGACATAAAACTACAATTATTCAAAATTAAAGCCCGTTAACAGAGCAATAATTATATATTGAGAATACTAAAACAACGCATTGTACTGCTACAAAATCAGAATTTGTAAAAGTTGATCCTGTACTGTATTTATTTTACCAACCAAACACGATGATCACGCTTTGCAGAGCTTGTTGGATAGTGAAACCTTCCGGCAGATAACTAAAGTAAAAAGTGTTTGTTCCCACAACATTTGGCAAAAACTCCTCCATCTTACCCCGCATGCAGTGAAGCATAATTGTTTTAGCTGTAGGTAGCATTTAAAAGTAACATAAATTCAGTTTGTATCTTTGGGACTGCAAAGGAGTCGCATAAACTAAATGCTAATGACAAATAGCCTCTTTTGTTTCATGAAGCAATTGAGATTTACATAAAACACCTTTATAAATAGCTTCGAATTAAATAGTTACCTAAGATTAGCAGCTATTTTTCGGTCTTTGTAGTAATAAAAACAACCGCACTTCTCGTTTGCTACGCGTTTAATGTGGTGAATAATTTGATAATTGAATATTAATTAATTAAAATAACATGAGAATGTCGTTGATCGACTCAGGTGGAAATAAAACCCAGGATGCAATGTCGTGAGGGATAATGGATGAATAAAACCATCTCCTTTAGGTTCGCACTAGAACCACATAGATGTTCCAACGGGTGGTAAAGTATCATAAAAAGCGCACAGGTGCTCTGCACTTCCACGCGCCTTAAATCTGTGTAATTGGTTTCAGTTCTGTTGTCCCAGTGCTTTAGTTATGGCCGGTCTTCTTGAGCTTGTGGAATTCTGACTGGTAAACCACCATAAATCAAATCTCAAAATACGCAAGTACTTTCGGGATCCTTGCCTCTCTCATGCCGGATACATAGTGGCACCATTTAACGAATTTGGGGCACCCGTATCCGGGGAGTTATAATTATTCAAGTATGCCTGGTCACAAGTTCGTTAGTACCATTCGAACGATACGCATATGACGAGAGATTGTTCCAGTTTTGAAAGCATACTTTGAGCAGCAGCAGCTGGGTCAAGCAATTAGTAGCACAGTGCGTTTAACGGAGGACAATAGTAATAAAGATTGCACCACACGAGCCGTCCGTGACAAATAAGCCATATATTATTGGCACATTTACCAATTCATCAAGAATTTAACATTGTTAATAATGTGTACTGTATTTCCTAAGCTGTCAAGCTATTTAGAATCGTATGGAAAAAATGAAGACATTCGTATTATTTGTGTTTTATATTTCAAATTTTCAATTTCAAGGCGGTCCGGTGTCCGAGGCGTTAACGGCGCTGGTCTCAGTGACTATCCAACTTCTTCTTCTTCTTTGGCGTAACGACCTATTCGGTCATGCCTGCCATTTCTGGCTTACTAGACTTATTGATACCACGTAGTTGGATAGTCAGTCCTCACTACGGGGGAACGGTCCGGATGGGATTTGAACCCCGGTCTTGCCGTGTGAGACCAGCGCCGTTGTCGCATCGGCCACAGGACCGCCCTTACTATCCAACTACGTGGTATTAATAAGAATCGTAAGCCAACAATGGCAGGCATGACCGAGTTGGTCGTTACGCCAAAGAAGATTTCAAATTTTTACCATGAAAACAACAAATTTTCAATACTGCTGTTTAGCATTGGAAATAAAATGAAAAATTACATTTTGTAATTAGGCACCCTACAGCAAATACAGCTCATATAAATAATCAGATTTGTACACTAGCAATTGAGACCATTGAGGGCTGCTCCTCCCAGCTAACGCGTGAAAAATTACTTCACACAAAAGGAAGGAACTTGCAATTTCAAACAACACGACATGAAATACTATCTACGCACCCGTAGTGGGAGTAAAACAAATCTTTTGTGTCACATCTAATGGATTGTATTTACATAACGAATTCGTTTCGCTATTTGGGTTTCATGAAAAAACCAATCAGGAAAATAAATTATGTGAAATGAACAACGGAAAGAATGAAATAAAGCTCTCCCTCGGTTTGTATGAGACTTCAGTGGAATATTTGGGGTTATAAAATAACGTCGTCGAACATAGTCAAGAGCTGCGTAGATACGATACGCCGAAGCATAGCAAAGTAAACAGGCAGTATGAAAATAAAGCGTCGATCGGAAACATTTATACAAAGACGATGAAGGGTGACTTGCTTTGTCATAAGATAGTTAGCCAGCTACACTACTCTGTATAGCCGAGCAAGGGTATTTGCTAAGCTGATGCAAACTTTTCAACGCTAGTTTTAGTCACTTTAATCGGTAATAAATATCAAATTTATTTGTTTGGTTTGTACTTATCGATATTTATTAAAGCACCATTCAAATATTCACAGCTAATGAAAAATAGCTAATAAAATCGAAAGAAACTGGTTTAAGACGATAGTTAACCATTAACATTTCAAAACAAAAATTTTTGAGTTACGTAATGGACAAAAGTAAATCAATTTCCGTAATTTCAATCAAGCTTGACTGAGGAAATTTTCCTTTTAAGATTAAAATAAGAGGGTTTTAAACCTTTTTTAATTGAAAGGAACAAGTTTATACATCCAAATAGATTTTATGTACCCATGATAAGATAACATTGAACGTTGCATATTTTTATACTTTTAATTGAACGCATGCGCTGTATTAGTTTGTGGCTTTTCTTTGGAAGGAATTTTACAATAATTGCGCTGTGTTGATTTAAGTTATTTCCCACTTTTGCGACACAGAGCACATAATCAACACAATTTTATTATCAAACAACAACAAAAACATTTTTTTTATCAGAAAATTGGTCTCCAAGGCATCAGTCGGTCCTTTTATTTGAAGCTCATTAATATTATGGTCTCCAATACGGCCTGACCGTCATACAAGAATAACATTATGGAAATTAGACAAAAACTAAACGAATAAAATTCTTTCATTTACGTTTTACCTTAAAAACAGCTGTCATATTAGCAACAGAATCAAAACCATTAGCCCATAGGCAACAAATAATGAAACAGCACACAGCGCATGAGCCGAAGAAACCGCAAATTGAAATAACGACCATGAGGTCTTTGTAAAATTGTAGCTAACCCAGAGCAATAAAACATTCCTGAAATTGTATGTTATTATCCATTATATTGACTTTTATTGACCTTAAAATTACCATAAAAACTGGCGTAAAGCAACAAAGCAACACAGCATGAAAAACGCAACTGAGATAATACGTACACTGAGGGTACGTTGTACGCCAACACAGATCTTTAGAGTCGTCAGATTGAGTAAAGACACGTCTTTGATTGATGCATACAGTCGTTTGATCGAACATTTATTTTGGCCGATTTTAGCTTTTTTGGGTGATTGTTTCGTATTTTAGGAAACAAAATTATAAAATCGAGTAGCTACTCATTTAACACATCAATGATAATGCCGTAGTAATAAAGACAATAATCCAGAGGAACAAAGCAAAAATAATAATCTTTAATTCATTCATCCATTGATTTGGACAAAAGAAAGTCCCTGCCTCATAAACAAATTAGTTTCATGACGATTTTGTAACTTCCAGGATGTATGTCATAACTTTTGATGAGTTTATTCCTGTTTATTCGACTTCCAATATTTCATATATTACCACATCTTTGACTTTAACTCTTCCTTGCCTTCTTCCTAGTTCCTATCATTTTGCTCTCCTCTTTCACCTTCCTGAGACTTATTAGTTTAAATTAGGTTTTATTCAAGTTTTCAAGTTAAGTAAAGTAATATTTTGTTGAACCCCAATGCTTTGTTGTAATTGATGGACAATTTTAAATATAATATGATTAAAATATGGTTTATATTATTAGGGGCAGTCCCGGGGCCGAGGAGATAACGGCGATGGTCTCACATGGCAAGACCGGGGTTCAAATCCCATCCGAACCGATCCCCAGTAGTAAGGACTGACTATCCAACTACGAGGTATCAATAAGTCTAGTAAGCCAGAAATGGCAGGCATGACCAAGTTGGTCGTTACGCCAAAGAGGAAGATGATTAATATTGGAAGAAGATGATTATATGAATATTAACACTAAGCTTATTAAACGGCTATAATAAAGCACAAAATTTCATGCAATAAGATGTGTGGCATAATATTTGTAATCTACACATAACGAAACGCGATATGAATGATTCAAGACGATTGGTTAGCTATACTCCGACGGCACTCCATGTCGGTGTCAGCACATATATATTCATTGACACTACATTTGTAGAAGGCTGTAGAATACCATCGCTGGTGTTATTTATATACATACTGTCCATTATTCACTTCCGGTAGGAGAATTTTTCCTGTGCCTCATAAATAACACAGAAGTAAAATAGAACGCTGTAATTCTTCTTCAGATTCTAATAACAGTGCCAGTTATGGGCTTCGAAGTCTTCCCTTATTCGTATCAGTTATCAATTGCCCTGCAATTTTCATAACACATTCACCCCTGGGTGAATTACTTCAAAGTCATTTTCAGGTTCAAATGAATTACTTTTTTTATCATGTTTCAAGCGAATATGGGTATGAAATAAAACCTTACGTACAGCAACAAACGCCTTGTGATACGTGAATTAGAAAATGTTTGGTAATGGCCAGAAAAATAAGTGCACAAATGCCTTTTAATACAGTCAATTGAAAAGATTGTTGCAAAAGTTCGTATTCACCTTTATATCATATCCACCGAAAACCGAGTTAAATGAGGATATTACTGTTTAACATTAATGGCCCTCATGGTGAGTTGTCCGATGTTATCTTTGAAAACACTTATCAGTTCTTGATAACAACACATAATCAATCATAATATTTGAGCCAAACGATAAACACTTAGCGTTTTCAATATTGGATGCATAAAATTTTCCTTTGTCGCTAAAAGAAAATTGCAAATAATTGTGCAATCATGGAGCATTGGAGATTGATGCTGATTGGTGATAGTCACCGATTATAAACATCAAATAGCTCTTATCGCTCTGGCGTGTTTCATTTTATTACCATAACGAAATACGATGGATCGCAAAACATGTTTAAAGAAGTGTATATATATATATATATATATATATATATATATATATATATATACAGGGGCGGTCCGGTTGTCGAGGTGATATCGCCAGTCTTCAAAAGGCAGGACTTTGTAACAAATCACATCTTAACCGATTCCTCATACTACCTATTTAACTACTTGGTATTATTTAGTCTAGTAACCATTCATCGTCGGCTTTTCCGAAAAAGCCATTCCGCTGAGCAAGACGAAAAAGAAGAAGTTTAACATATAAGTATATAGTTTACACTATTATGAAATAAGTTGTTTGTATGCACTAATCATAGTTTATGACGACACATAGAGCACTCCATCATCTCTGAATTAGATGTTGTAATAATTTACTGTCCACTTGCTTAAACTGGTACGCCACAAGCAATGCCTGTGAAACATGCTTTTTCACTGATGGTTGTACCAGAACTGTGGTACTTGTTTCATACAGTATAGAACCTTGCGACACCATAAAAAAATAATATTAGAAAATCAGTTGATTTGCAGTTGAAATGTGTGCAAAATAAAGTGTGACATACGACAATACCGCAATAAAAACATATTTTGCCATTCTGTATGAGCATTATAATGCACTTCCTACAGGGGTAATACGAAGGAATGAACGAAACGCAACACAGCAGAAGGAAGTGTCCTTCAAATCGAAAAAAACGTAACTCAAAATTCAAACATATACAATGCAACTAAGCTGGAAAAAGCTTGCTTCTATAACCCTTCAAAGTATCTTAGGTAACACATGCTCCAAGGTTCAGACCACGGGTGGGACATCCTAAGACGTTACAAATGCCTTGTGGAAGGATCCCAGCACTGGTTAGGTTGGCAGTGGTTTGAGGCCATGACTACACGTAAACTGTTGATAGGGTGGTTATAAATCTTCATTGCGTCTGATCCGTAACTGCTTGCCACAGTCTTTGCAATTTTTTATGCGCTTTGTGTTTTTTATCACAAAAAAATTCTCAAAGTAAAATACCATCCAGGATGACCATAAATCCAAGGACATTGCACAGTTTATTGTGCCGTAGGATTGGAAAGAATTGTCAAAGGATACAAGGGCTAAGACAAACGAAGCTAACCGAAAAGAAGCTGTCGAATAGTTTCATGCCTGCGTTCTGCTCATGGAGGAACCCTTCCTTTACGGTCGTTCTTTGGACAGAAGCTGTCTCAGACATGTGTCCTTGAACATTAATCACAAAAGTGTGAGCCATTGTCAGAATCTCGTATGACAATTCATTAAAATAATTCTTAGTGCTGTTGAGGTTGATTGCAAACAGTAATGCGAGAATAATAATAATAATAAAACGGAACGTTCCGGTGACCGAGGCGATAGCGACGCCGGTCTTCACACGGTTGTATAAGATCCCCATCAGGTGAAATGTGACTATCAAACTTCTTGGTATCAATATGAACAAAACAAGTCGTTAGCAAGAAATAAGAATTCAAAACATTCTCAAAACAGTATAAAATTTTATTTAAGTGGCGATCAAAAAACATGTCACTCACAAATTAGTAAAAACGTCTTTACACATTACTATATTGGTAAGTTTTTCATTCATAAAAAATTTTACAAAATGAAGCGAGGATTAATTTTATATAGTTTGTTGAATGAAATGAATGCATACAGGGCTATAAACTAAATGCATCAAACCAATGCATTACAAATATAGATATTATAAAAATCAATAATGCGCTATTAAAGTTTTCAAACTCAAAAGCTATATATTTCCATCGTTTTGACTCTGTAATTTCGATTGCACGAAAGGCCTTTTGAAAAAAGTTGAGCATATAGAGATGAACTTTAAAAGCAAAACGCCTCTGCTTTATTTGTTTTACTAACTACACTACCGGGAACAAAAAGTTTTTTTTTCTTGTTCTTAACTTCTGACCTTTAATAAAGGCATTTGAAACAATATGTACCGGTGAAAATGTGCATCTGACAGTATATGGTGATGTCATATCAGTAATATCGGCATCCCCTAGTAAATTGCACAAGATCAACGATACTATAACAGTTAGTCGAAGCATAGTTTTTTTTTTTTATTTTATGACGGCCTGGCCGTATTAGACTTAGTTTACCACGTAGCAGGATAGTCAATCACTGCTACGGGGGAGCGGTCCGGATGGGATTTTGGTCCCGGTCTGTCGTGTGAGAGAGCAGCGCCGATACCACTACCCCACCGGGCCGCCCCTAAAGTCGAAGCATAGTTGAAATTATCAAAATGTAAAGGTATAGATGTAGAGTGTACAGCAAATCACAACAAAATTCAAATTGCATGGATCAATACATCATGTAACGCCAAACTTTTAGGAGTAAATATCACAAACAATTTTCGTTTTATGTGTAAAAAGAACTGAGGAGAAGCAGCAAAAAAGGTTACATTTCACTGGTGGATTCTTAAAAACATGAATTTAAATTCTGCACAAGACGTAAAAATTTGCTAATTTGGATTCTTGCACAAACATTAGCATTGCCTCTCAAAAGTGGAAGTCCGGAGTTTCATATGCCAGATATAAAGAGCAGATCCCTTCTGATCAATGGGTATATTAGAGAAAAAATCCACACTTATCTATCACACTAGAATGTACAAACAACCCTTCTTACATAACGAAAGACTATTTGCCGAGCATTTTGAAAGAAAAAAAATTAGCCGCATATGTACCGAATGATTTAGGATAAAATCCATCCAGCAAAAAAAAACAAAACATGAATTATTCAGAACGTATACAAAGTCCGAAAGTAGTCCAAAAGCATGCTACCAAGAATTAGAACAAACTTTTAAAATGGAACAAAGTCTGACAATTTAATTAGTAAAACGAGGGGCTGTGGTGCTGTGGCATCGGCGCTTGGCACTCACACGAAAGACCGTTACCAAAATCCCATTCGGACCGCTCCCCAGTAGCTTGGGCTGACTATCCTGCTACGTCTAAACCTCCATACAATACGAGAAAAATATAAGTAAAGAGTTACTTACGTAAGAAAATTAAAAGAATTGTTAAAATTATGTTAGCTATAAGTTAAACGAACTAAAACAAAATATTTGTTAGGACGTTTTACAAAAAAGTGTTATACCGAAGCATATTGTGATTTGCTTCATGCTAAGTATTCTCTATGTTGGTAATGGTCTCAAATGAATCATACTCATAGAGAGAGAGTTAGTTTTGCGAATGAGATTGTTATTTATCTATAAGCTATATATTGTGTTACAAATTGAAGTATGCAAAATGATCACCCGGCAAGATTGATAAAAGAAAAGTTAAATTCATCAGTTTGTTGTTATATAATATACAACATTATATGTTTTACTTGTGCACATGACATTTGGAATAACTTTTGTTGTTTTTTGTAGGGCAACTTCATGTTTGTGTTTTATTATTGTCTGTCCTTTTGCATCGTTTCTGTTTTAGTTTAATTAATATTTTAACACAAACTTCAAGTGAAAAAAGCTAATGGAGATCTCAAAGCGGAAGTTCTGTTTATATTAACTAGATTAATCAGTTTCGAATGTAAAAAATGAATACATACCTTGCTTTTGCATGATATCACAGTAGACATTTTCGTCATTGATAATGAAAAGTACAAAAAAAAACATTCCATTTAAACAATGACTTATATTATCCAATGGAACATGTTGTATATCCTAGAAAAAGAGAGAACACAAAGATAAATAATATTTTAATGGTATAGAACATTTTATAAACTAACTGTCTTATGTTTGCTGTTCAAATCATTGAATGAAGATAAAATAAGACAAATTTCTAAGAACGGCTTGAAGAATCTTATCTTTATCTAATTGCCAATTTTTTATTGGTATGAAAGTTTAAAGTAGAAATATATTAAAACATTCAATTACATACAGATTATGTTATATCTTTTTTATACACATCAATTTATATGTTTCGTAATCTGAAATAACCGCTTCTTCGGTACGCAAGATTGACTAATCCTTGGCGGGCTAAGTACAAGTCAAAAATACCAGGAATGACCTTACTTATCAGGCGCTACAACCGCTTCGCT
>KB663810.1:745571-777516 GCA_000349025.1 Anopheles minimus
TAGAAATAAAATGAAAAATCAAATATTTGTGCTTCCGCAAAATTTACCTTCTTTATCCAACTTCTTTGTGACCGATTAAACAGGATGCGTTTCCGCAATGAAAATGATTCAACGTCACGGTAAAGCTCTGCGTACTCTGGAAAGGGGTTCTGGTGACAGCATCCATTTCAGAACATACTAACGCATTAAACAAGAGGGATACATCCGAAAGGTCTGGAAGACCATTTTAATCCACGGGTGGGTGGCTTTGATCTATGCTGATAATCTACCACTTTTAATGGGACGAACATTAATATGTTTGTATAACTTTTCATTAAATCTGTTCGTAAATCCCTGGCCACTGCAAACGAATTGCCATCGAGCACACCACCAGACACATATCAGTGGCATAGTGGACGGTCGGGCTTAAAATCGAACCAGGCCGGGCACCCTAAACTGTAATACGTCCGTGTCCCGTTCTGCTCCTTTGCAAAGGAGTGGCCGTAAGGTTAGCTAGGATATGGACCTCTCACCCTGGCTTCGTTTGGTTAGCCTCTGTTTGCATACACCCATCTGCCACCACTAGAGTGGTGCTATTCAGAATTGTCTGTTAGCGAGAAAATAATACACTGATAATGAGACATTTTAATGACCCGTAGATAGAAACGTGACACTGATGTATGCTGCAACGACGCTCTCCTGACAAGGATAAGCAAGAGAGCCGTCCCAACTGAGGGCACTGAGAAAGATTACAGGGATTTGGCTCGAAGCTCTTCCACTTACAACAACATGCTCCTGGAAAACGGACTCAATGCCTATCAGCTAAATATAATATGCTTACAGCAGTACTCGTAGGATCTGTAGATTTTGTAGGATCATTGTGACAAAAATTATGAATATATAGTAGGGAATACAATGGAATGACATTAGACCACTCTGTCTCTTTTGGGAGCTAAACTAAACTGTTATGAGGAAGGACTTGCAAAAAGAAAACAAGCTTATCGTTAGCAAAACCAAGAAGCACTATAAAGATATCTCCTGACTATTGTTCAGATCAAAATATAATAAATATTTAACTTGTAACTAAACCGAGCCCTTGTGAACCAATGGTCATTAAACATAAAAAAATGTCTCATCCCAATGCATTTTCCTTAATTTGGTTTTAATACTGATGTTTCAGAACAGAACCTACATAATTATTAATTTTTTTTTTATTTATTTATTCGTTTATACATAAATTATTTATTCAATTTATATATTTATCTTTTTATTTATATTTTATTTTTGTAAATTTAGTTTTAATTATTTATTGTTGTGTTCAATAATTATTTGTTTATTCCATTGTTGGTGTGTTAAGTTTCATGAAAATGAGCAATTAACGTTCTCCTTAACTACTATTCAGACATTATTGGTACATATGTTTAAACTAAATATTACAATTATGCACTAGTAATGCGAAGAAATTGTCTTCTGAACACTTCAAAGAATCAATAACGTTATACTAGTTTAATGAACAATAAAAACGCACGCTAGGAAGTTTCTTCAATGATCACATGAACAAAGGAAGCAGACAAAATAAAACTTACCGAAACATATGGTGCACAAGTTTTAAAACAAGACATTATAATCAGAGGCTTGTCTGAAATAACACTAAAATGTTCCGTAACAAAAAATGAGTTATACTATTAGGCGAATTTTCGATATATAATTTTAAAACAATTTTTTTAATAAAATGTTTAATTACAAACACAAACTTAGATACTAGTTTATAAATGGTATAAAGGGATACACGAAGGTATGACGTACAGGTTTTCAAGGATAGTTACATCAATCGCAGCATTGTTGTTTCCAACAATGTGGATGATATTGTTTGCAAACAAACGTAGGAGAAGAGTCCTCTTACTTACGTTAATGTTACTTAAATCAGGGAAGAGGAGGGATGGGAAATTGAGGGTGTGATCGGGAACAATAGCTGTCATTTTGGCCATCAGTATACTAAAAGAATCCGAAACTCTAGAGCACTTTGCAAATTTGTACTTGGTCGCATCTTGAGCAGGCAGCAAACGCTCGCTCCATTCTTTGTAGTAGTGCTCCGTGAAGGATGTTGAACAACAAGTACAACGTTGAGAGCTGGGTGGACGATAGTTGGTGGTTGGTAATGTTCTTCCAAACAAAGGCCATCGCACGGAAGACAACTCCAAGGCAATCTTTGCCTCTGGAAGCCTATCAACCATGTTCCGACGAATGGTTTCGGTAAAGATGCTCGTTCCGGTTGTGCAGTATGCCATGTGCTGGATCACCATTCGTAAACATGGATACGTTGTCGAGATGGACCCTAAGTTTGGGGGATTACCAGCACAGTAAATGTGTTGTGCCGCCACCCTCAGGCATTCACGTTCGGCGATGTACCGATTAACCAGCAATGCTACGATGTACCGATTAACCAGCAATGCTACCGTGGTGATATCAGGGATGTGAAGGTTTAGCCCTCCTCTACTTCGTGGGAGCGCTAGTTGTTGAAGCGGAATTCGAAATCCCCCAGATCCGTTCCAGAGGTATGACCGTATGGTGCTAAAGATCAAAGCTATGTCCATTGACCGGGCGCCACAAACCGATGCCACAAATCATAGCTTTGGCAGAAGAAAAGTGTTGAGCAGCACCACCTTGTGCACCAAATTGAGGTCTCTAACGTGATGTTGCCGGATCAGATGACGGAACTGTTGGATGACGTTCTCCCAGTTGTGCCTCATGGTCTCTCGTATATTGTTTGTAAACAATATCCCAAGCAACCGTAGCCGTTATACAGTACGTAGCCACGGAACATCTTGTCGGGTGGCTGGTGTTGTAACTCCGATGCCAATGCTATTGTTTTTTCCACGTTCAACTTAGCCCCAGCCAAACGCTTCAAATGTTGTTTTTATTTGCTCGAGTTTGGTAAGAGAGGTTGTCACCACCGAGTTGTCGTCAGCATATGCGTTGATCAGGTCGTCCTGATCACAACAAATGCCTTCTAATCTGGTGAGGAGAGGATTCAAATAAAGGACAAACAGGTGCATGGATAGGGGATCGCCCTGTCTCACGAAACGTTGATTGGGAAAAGGTATGGAAAGGTTACCGTTTACTAGGATGCGGGAAGAGGATTGTTCACCAATTGTACGTAAAAGCCGCACTAGGCCTGGATTGAAGCCCAGAGAAGACATTGTTCGCCACAGAAAGTTTCTGTTGACTAAATCATGATTTTCTGAAATTTTAGGCTCCAATTAGCAACAAAATATATAATGTTTCAATTATTCATGAAAATGTATCATACCCACATGATTCTTCCTAAGGATTCTTTTATTTTGTATTTGTATACAAATTACAACCCAAGTTAACAGTACTTCTTAAGTTCATAGCAAAACAATACATAAAAACGATTCACATTATATGCAACTACGGTAGTGAGATATAACAACACACTTTCATCACCAGCTTGGAACCACAATCTATTGTATGGAATGAGTGAAATGAAAAAGATAATAACCATATTTTATGTGTTATCTATTTTTATGACCAACAGAATCCAATTCCAATTTTAATGCGATTCCCATCCATCTAGTGTTTACGTTTATCTCGCAGCCCTCTTTGTGTTGCTTGACTCGCGTGACGAATGAAATGCAGCGCTTAATGTAGTTACACGCATGGACTGACTATTCATGCTCAATGAGCATGCTCAATATTAACATTAAACAACAAACACAAAATACGTACTAACTCAAAAGCCATGCGAGTACTGGAATAAAACGTTTTGATTCAAATTTTGGCGCATGGTTCACAGAGTACCATTTGTGTGTCCTGCGGGTTGATCGTTTAACAACAGAACAGTATTAAATGTTTATACCTCAATTTCTATCGACAGTGGTTGAAAATTTTAAAAAATTTAACCAATTTTTTCTCATGAACTTTCAAACCACAAAAACGAACTCAGCTGAAAGCATAAAAACGCTGTTGTTTGGCAACAAATGTGGTTTGTTGGTGTTGGAGGGCATATTTGGATTCTTGTTTGTTTGGCATTCTTTTTATGTTTTTTCCTCTAAATCTCCGTGAACGATGCTCTATTCGTATCACATGCAGGCTCGATGTTAACGATTATTGTTTGATATGGTCCATCATTAGCTATAAAATTTGTTGATGGCTTATTTTGTGCAGTTTGCCGCAGGCGAAGGCAATGGCAAGAAAAATGTTTTGTTATATCTGCATATACTTGTGAAATTATGCCTCATTGTTGCTTATTTTTCATCAGGAATATTTTAATTTTTAACGAAAATCTCTTGTACGGAATAGCAGGTATGCAGTTTCACTTTGAGGAATACAAATAGCAGGTATGCAGTTTTGTCATGGAATACAAAAAAAACTTTTTTTGAAATATTAAATTGAAAAAATATTCTGATGCGGCCAAGCCGTCATACAACAACAAAAAATAGAAAAAATATATTATCTTACCATTTAAAAATTGATTCAAGTATAAGCCCGGGATCGGTCAAAATATGCGAAATAATTGTGGCTTTGTTTTGTTAATGACTTGTTAATGTGTGAAACTGAATGCTATTTCGTTCATGAATTATAAACTAAACTAACTAAATAACTATAACTATACATCATACAGGAGACCATGAAAATATGATACTGTCTTTTGTTTAGAAGACTTGCTGGCTTTTGCAACAAAGATGACCAATTGAATTAATGTATTAAGAGTTACTAAATTCGATATCGTAATAGACACCGATACTGGACTACAAAAAGAAATGTCAAATGTTGAGATTAATTTCAAAACCTTTAAGTTAATATAATAAGGAAAGTCACTCAGTTGCTAGGAAAAGTCGCTAATCGTAATGGCTCTACAGCTTTACGCTCCAACAACATTAGGAGACCAGCTGACATGAGCTGCACATTATATACAGTAGTTTGATACCAGTTAATTGAGGCAAACATGAAAATTTCTCATTTCTTGTTTGTTAGTCAAACCAATGGACAGCTTAGCCCTCTCGATACCGCCGAGTATTAATTTCAAGTAAAAAAGATCACAAACAAAGAAATACGCTAACTTTAATGTATGATGGTCGTTGGTTCAATGCTAACCGGCACGAACTTAACGCATTAATATCAAGATTTTTTGACTAGTATTCTACTAATCTACTAGAATGTGACAGGACAAAAATATAGCTAATAACTATGAAATTACTTAGTATATTTATGTTTCAATTTTAATTTGTAATTCATTAATATGAAAAATCTAATATAATTGTTTGAAGAACTATAGGTACAACACTATAGCAATACGGCCTGGCCGTAACTGATGAATAAAAAAAATATAAATATATATATATATATATATATATATATATATATATATATATATATATATATATATATATATATATAAATATATAGGTACAACACTGGTAGCAATTGGCTGAGAGCAATCTGAAATATGTCCTAGATTAAGTAAATGTTGTAAAAATTTTCACTTTAATTAAAAATTTGTAATTTCAATGTGCATGAGTCATTCGTTTCCAAATTATTTTTTTTCGAATATTTACCAAATATTCTGCACGGAAATTTTACTAGAATTTAACCGATGGTATCATCGTACTCCTAAGTCATTCGAAGCCCAATAACACCGTTTAAAATGTACGTAATAAAAACTATTGTTCTAAGTTCTGAATAAACACTATTGTTGTAAGTTCTTTATCCCAAACGACACCTTTCAGTTGATAAAATATTGCACCGACGGCATTAATATTGTATGAATCAATGGCATAATAGAGGGAAAAAAATCGTCATACCATTCAGGCAATATTATTTTGCATAAAAGTTATAAATTCCTGAAAATAAATTATTCTTTATTTCAAAATATGAAAATTGTTATAAACGGATTAAAACATGTGTACACACATGTTCGCAACCTGCAACTAAACTTTTGTTCTATTGTTGCTTCTGTTCGTATTTATTATTTTAAGTTTTAATTATTATTTGTTTCGATTGACTTTTGTTGTTTATTTATTTCGCTGTTCAAAAAACATTTTGGTTAGTTTTACTTTAGCTCATAGATCTCACGCATCAGCTTAGGATCACATATATCAGCTCATATACACATATCATACAAATTACTTCATGCAGCATATACATAATAAGATTTCACTAAAGTTACAAAAACTAATTTTATTATTAATATTAATTGAAAATATTTAATTAACTGTTTTATAAACAGATAAGCTGCACAATCGAAATGAACGAAAGTTTTGACCAGCGATTATTTCATAAGCATTTTTCTGAAGCTTTGTACAGAAGTTCTATTCCATCTATGACACGAGTGAGATTTTAGCCTATCTTTTCTGATTCCCTTGTTTTATGTTTACTCGTAACATGATAGTTATTCCTGCGTACCGGGGAATGATATGGATCGGATTTTGAACCAGTCCTGTCGTATGATCCGGCCTCTCATCAAAAGTTCATCCGCCTCACAATTACGTGTTCCATAAGCAAGCACAAATTTCGAGTACTATATATTAGTACGTAAATTACACAAAGGGTGAAACTATATATTGCTTGATAAAAAATACATAAAAATAAAGACTAATTGAATCATTAAGAAGCGTATCTGAATTGCGAAAAGTAGTTAACTAACATTAATGTAGCATTAATGTAACTAACATTAAGTAGGTAACTCGCTAATGTTGTACTAACAAGTAAAATTTCGGCAAAGAAAGCGGTACATGACTTCGTGATGAAAAGTTCGTGAATTCTTAAAACATAAAATCTCAATTTATTTTTTCTAATGTGACTTTAGCTACATATTTACAATTAAAACAGAATTGGGATTGCAAACACGTTTGAGTTTTGCTTTTATCTTCTTAACAACACTTTGAAATTGTTTTTGTTGTTGTTTCAGTTGAGCTGTTTGTTTACGAACACAACAATGTCGGAGAAACTTGTACCGAACGGAGAAATGCTGAACAAACATGCGACTATTATTTTCACCCAATTACATGTTATAATAAGATGTTTGGCAGAAAAAAATACTAACGCGAAAAAGATAAATAAATGCAACCAAGCGTTATGACAAGTCGCACGGTTCATTTGCTGCAGACTATCCATTTTGCTTCGACAGTTGGTTTCGACATTGGCGAAATTGATGCTTGGTACGCACGTAGGAATAAATTAATATACGCTAGAAAATAACTGACTTAAGTGTGCTGTACAGTATGGATACAGAAGAATTAATAATTTGCAGCCAAGAATCATGAGACAAGAAGAAAGCATTACGACAATTTATCTTTCATTCATGAGGCACACGACTTCACTTAAGCACTGCAAGATGGCTACAACAAGAGCTACCGCGTTTTCTACAAGAAAATGGTTGTAAAATAATATTTAATTAGTCGGAGAGTTCTTAGCATCACCTTGCTTTATGCTATACCATTAGCCCTGGTATGCCAGATCTGTTTAAGATTGCCAATGTCGTACCAATTTTCCAGTCTGGTTAGCATTCTACAGTTACTCTCTCACACTTTACTCGTGCATTTCATGTACACCATTTTCGAATTTTCCACTCATTCGATAGTCACCCACGTTTCATGATCAAATGAGTCCCCTAAGAATGCTGCACAGTGATTTTAAGACGAAGGTGAGGTTCACTGGGAGAAATTAAAATATGACCGCAATCAACCTATCTTGTCCTAAATTTATTGCATTTAATCTTATATTTATGGAATAGTGAGAAAAGAAAACGAAATCATTAATGAAGCTATAAATAAACAATCTATCTTGCATTTGGTTAGTTTGCCAATCCTCCTTTGCTGTGCATTGGCTTCGTATTTAAAACAAGCTCGGATCAACTGGTTCAAAGCTAGCACGTTATGCGTTGCGCTCCTCGTGAAGGAAGCATCTGAGAGATACTTGAGTAAAACGATCTCCGTAGCAGCATGGGTGATGATGGTGGTGGAAAGGTGTGGTTTTTTTTATAAGTGAGGATATATAAGCCCAAGTCCTCAAAAGGCATCAGCGACGCTTTACGGCAACCAAAAGTGTGGAATGAAATTAACTACCTTAATGGAGCCATATACATAAAAATAAATCTTAACTTGTGGCTACGAGCTGGTAAACTCGCGATCAAATAGGGGACGGTATGCCATTATAGTTACTATGTTTTGAATCAATACCTTTATTTGCGAGACCAGTACCTTTTTCCGGAAATTTGTGACGTTGTTTAAGCAGAACTACGAACAATAATAAAGAAGTTCACACACCAACACATTTCGTTTCTATAGTTTATATAACTCCCAACGATTCTTCAGCAGAAAATTATATAGTTATGAAAATTCTCATAGAGTAGTTGAAGATGAGTAAGTTTCCATGACATTGCAAATCCTATATGAATTATTAAACCATATACTCTGTAACACTTGCATTCATGTGTCTGGAAAAAAACCTATTACCAACAATGCATATCAGAATCTGGTGCACAATATTGTGACTGAGTCAGTTAATAATACAAACAAAAAGAATAAGATGATGAACAATATAAGTCACATTTTAACCTGGTTGCACTACGAAATACCTTCATCCCCGTAATTGCGCTGATAAGCGTCTTATGTGTGTTAAAAAGTGTACAGGCAAGGTTTCTACGGCTCACTATTTAACGATATGAAGGTTATTTGCAATAGTTGATGGTGGTGTCATAAAATAAGAAGTACAAATTGTAAGATTCGAAACTGAAGTACAATAAATCTCAACCAAAAATAATAATGAAGAAAACGAGATTATTGAAGGTGGTTTTTTGTGCGCAAGCACTTTAAAAAATGCGCCGCAGGGCAGAGAAATTAATGGTCAGCCTTAGTTTTAACGTAATTTGTGACCTTGTGGAATGTACCTGTTGTTTTTTTTTTAAATCAAAAACTATAAAAATATGAACCATCATAAATGTCAATGTCAAAGATGCAGATGGGATTCGGTTAGGTACATTCTTTAAGCTACACTTTTTTAGTTTACCCACACATTTTTCAGCACGTCGTGTGAACAGATTCAGGTTACCAATCCTTATGCAGGTCGTATGCCTAATGCATGCAGTTCCTCATCACCTTCTCTTGCCTGCAATTCGCCATCTCATGCTGGCAGAAACGGTTTCCCTAACATGTTAAACTTCGGTAAACAGTTGTTTGATTTATATTGGATTGATGAACTTCCTGCGGGTTATTAGTGGAGTGAAGCACTTAAGAACAGTGTAAGGTACTGGTTTTAACAATTCTTTAAGTTCTATAACAGTTTTTCGATGTCTTTTATTTCTTTTTTAACTTTTCTTTGTTCATCTGTTTCTCTATCTAAATATATATCTACCATTCGCTTTCTATCTCTTTCTATCTTTCGCATTTTCTCTCTCTTTCATTTTTCTAATTTCCAATCCAAAAAAATCTTGATTTGTCTTTTAATTCTCTTTTTCTCGCATAACAGATTTTAGGCTTTATGTAAAATTTGCTTCAAAATAAATCGTCTGAAATCGTTTGCTTCAAATAAATTTCGCAATGAGCAACTATCAGAATTTGTTTCAAGTGTGAGTTTTTGCAAGTTGCAAATGTGTTTCTCGCATTACATATTATTGAAAAATTCCATTAACACAATGTTTTATATTTTCTATTTTCCATCTCAACTATTTTCAAGCACTAACAAGTACAACAATTTTCAAATTATTATACATTTACCTAAATGAATTACATAAATGATGAACGGTATAAAAAAAACGTTATGCAGTAATATTTGGAGGATTGTTTAATGCTTAAAATTGTTAAATACTTTTTCTTGCTTGGCTTGATTACCTTTTTGGTTTAGACTTTCCATGTAATGCTAGCTTAATTTATACCACGTATTTGGAAAGTCAGTCCTCACTACGAGACAACGGCTCCGGGAAGATGGGATTGTATCTCCGGTCGCACTGTTTGAAGACCGGCGTCGCTATCGTCTAGGACATCGGACGGTCCGTACAGAAATACAGCATTCTGTATAAAATTAATAAGTGTAACAATAAGTTTAAAAAATGTAAAATTGCCTACTATGGTCTGACTGAGCCTCCCTGTTTGCATTGATGAAATAGACACACGCTGGTCATACTGCTTCATGCGTTTTAATTAATTAATTAACATAATGAAAGCATTTTAGGCCTGATTTTTTTAGCTGGTACCACAACCATCACTAGCTACCTAACATGAGAGCAGCATCAGTTAATTAACCTCTTGACCTAAAAGCTGGCATGGCAATTTCAGAAGAGCAACACTCAAGTCAGTCTTGAACAAGACATGTGGAGGAAGAGTACCTTACCGCGCAGAAATATGCAAAATGAAGGAAATATTTTTCGCTGCACGTGAGTAAAATGCGAAATGAAGATACAGATTAAATAATAAACATTAAGAATGCGTACAGTAATTTCAAAAGGCAGTAAACCAATCACAAAAGGAACGAGGAAAGCAAAATAAGAAAACAATTCCATATATGCCATTGCAGCCTATGCCTTTACCATCAGTCCTGTCCTAGAGGATATATCGGGGATTGCAGTGTATCAAGACCCCGCCATCGAGTATCGTTTTCTGCATAACAGGTATGAATAACAAATGCAAGCTGTAGCATCATCAAGCTGAAGAATTGTTGGTTGAAAAAAGAACAAAGAATTTTCCGAATGAAACTTTAACACGGGTAAGCAAAGATGGCCACTGTTGAAGGAATTGACAAAACTAACTCGATGTGGACGTCCTGGATTTTAACGTACTCTTCAAGATGAAGCCATGGCGTTAGTGTTTTCATTTAGTTCGTGTAGCGGTCTTCTTCACAGCGGAACACAACACAACGCCAACTCAATTTAATCGCAGCGATGCAAAAGAAGTTGTTGTGAGAATTTATGAAAATTTTATTTTACTCACATCTGCAGGTTTCGGCATTTGCCATCTTGTAGACCTTGGGGGGCCATTAAATTAATAAATCTTACAACTTTGTCCGATTGTGCTTCCACTCCCCTTCATTTTACTTGAACCAAATCGAATACGATGGTCTCCATTTCCGTAGCGCTCTCCTAGCCAATTTCGTGCCTGCCTGAACCGAATCGCAATCGATCCGCATGGCATACTCAAGGGGGCACCCAAAAAGGCACCACATCGCCAGGAAATGTTTTAGGCAGCCTCGTGAAATATCTCTGTACAATGAAAGGACAAAAACATAAGCCTAACGATGGTGGTGGCTCCCAACAGGAGGATGAAGCGAAAAAATGAGCACATTATGAAGACGTACAACGGTTACGTGTGTCTGTAGGTTTGATCGCCAACGTTGGGCTTGCATAAAAAGCGAGCATTATGTAGTATAAACTGTGTTTGTGCCACACCACTTAAAAAGCTTTCTCCACATTATGACGACGGTAAAATTTATAATTTCAAATATCACAATTCTATATTCAATATAAAAACACATAATAACAATATTCTTCAATAACAAGCAACACATACACGATGTCTCTCAGGTTTTGATCTGGGTTCCGTAACGTTTGAATGAAAAATTTTCTTCTTGAATGCAAACCATGGAAGACCACCACACATACCGTTCAAATAAAATACTTTTGAAACCTCGTTAAAATTTCAACCTTAACATACAATACAAAACATTCAAGTTTTATAGCTTATGTACTACATGAAGTATCCAAAAAACAATCCTACAATGGTTTTATATCGTTTACTATTTTGAATGGTGAGATGGTTGGTGTATATTCTTGCAAATGCGTGCGTTTCTATTGCACGTGCTACTGGAGCAGAAATTGTATCCGCTGCCAAACGATTCACCAGGGGAAACAGAGGTCGATGTTGATCAGCCAAATGAGGAAAAAACGGCAGCAGAATGTAGAGGTAAATAGGAAAGAATGGGGCGATTGAGGAAAGCGGAGAATTTATCGCCTTAATAGCCTGCTATATCTCTTTTTTATGTTTATAAGAAAAAGAAACATTTTAATGGGAAAACATCCTATGGCAGCGGGTGCCTTAGGGCAAAGCGAAAAACTTTTCAAACACTCCTCTTGCGCTAAGACACGGTAGGCGATCAATAAGGATAACGACACGAACGGCTGGCGAGTAGCGCAGGACTTTGCGTTTCTACTATCGCCATTTTTGAGAACATTCATCGGTGCGGGGAAGCGAGCTGCCACAAATGTTATCAACTTTCCATCCTTTCCTTATATAATGGGAGCAGCATGTGACTTCCAGAAGTTGGATTTTCGCGTGGAAAAATAACAATATAGCTTGGCTTTATTCCTGCAACGTGCTTGGTTCGCGTAAAATGAGGATTGAAATTTTTCAACAAAATATCAACCCGGCAACATAGCGCCCGCACCTCGTGGGACGCGTATACGAGAAAATGTCCCTGTCCTGCTTTGACGTCGTCACACTTTGTTTCGTCTCCTCAAACACCCCTCAATGTATTCAGCTGCTCCTGAATATAATTATACCCTTAATGGAGCAAAGCCAAATATTTTCAGAGGCTGACTTTTAAAAAAATTATACAAAACAGAAAAATGATTCTTTTTAACTTCCAAAAATAGAAACTTCTTCTTCTTATTTGGCGTAACGACCAACTCGGTCATGCCTGCCATTGCTGAGTTACGAGACTTATTGATACCACGTAGTTGGATAGTCAGTACTCACTGCGGGGGAACGATACGGATGAGATTTGAACCCCGGTCTTTCCGTGTGAGACCAGCGCCGTTATCGCCTCGGCCACCGTACTGCCGAACCGAATGTTAACATACCTTTTTAAATAATAGAAGACATTTGTTGATTGTACGTTCAAGACGTCAATGACCGGTATGACCAAACAGATCCTTGAAAAACAATATTCTAAATCATACGTACAATCAACTAGTTGATACATTTCAACACATCGTATTTGGCAAATGTGTTTTGCGTCAATGAACCTTCTGATCTGTCACATTCCACATTCGAGAAATGATTTAACGATTCTAGATGATTTCTATGTTGAAAAGTGCTAACGAATCCGAATTTTGACTCTTTTGAAAATAGTGTTTAATCTATTACTATTTTGTTGAGCAGGCCTGAGAAATCCTGTGTTTTTAACCACGTATGCTGTAGTTTAATCACGTAGCCGGGTTCTTATTTTCAGGAAAATTCTCCGGACGGGATTTTGATCCCGGTTCGTCGTGTAGCAGCTTTTCCATTTAAAAAAAAAACAATACTTTCGGTAAATACGAAATTCTGTCTATTGAAATTCATTAAATGCTATTGTGAATCAATGATTCACATTGCATTTGGCCACAGCAATATATACAAACTAATCCAACAAACACAATAACAGTAATACAAACTAATAATCATTATTTATTATCTGGAATACTTATTACTAGCAATACTCAGTTGAAAAACACCTTCCTTTTTGATTCTAACCTTGTCCGTGCAAGTATCTCAAGATTTAATTTCAAACCAGTTGATTCTTTTACTACATTTAACAAAATATCGTCATTGCAAATTATTACATAAGCTTTGTAATTATTATTCTAAATTTTATTTATTTATCTGCTTGATTCCTCAAATTTTCTTCATTATTTGCGCATCCTATTAGACGATAAGAATGAATTTTTGTTCTGCTATTGGATATTTGTATATTGGATTTGCAAACTAGTCATAAGATGTAGAAACAAAAATTACCTAAGAATTGTTGATTTTATAGACACACCAATGGTAGTCAACATTTGAACCATCATCGTCTTCAGTCGTAAAATTAACCAACAAAGCCTTTATCCATGTGGGTTTAAGAATGGTTTATATGTGCTGCGTACTCACGTTCCCACTTGCCATATTTACATGTTCTCCAATAGAACCAATAACCATAAACCATTACACATTGCACATATGCCTAAGTGCTCGTTAACTGGTATCTAATTTACTGTCACTCTAATTAAAACAACCGCAATATTATCAAAAATACGTGCCCCGGACATATTCACACCGTATCACACCGCAAAAGGTACACGCAACGCATCCTTTTATGTTAAGGTAGGGAAACACAACATCCCAACGAGACCATTAAGGCGACATAAAAAATGCATCGTAGGTTCCATAACGGTGTGCAAAACGACGTATGAAATTTGATTCATCCCGGCAAAGCAAACTTTGCATCCACGGTAAAATATTTTAATGTTATTGAAATTTAGCACACGAATGTTATGCAGGTTGAACATAGAAGAAATTCTTATACTTTATTCAAATCAAGAAATCGATTTTCAAAGGGCTTATTATTATTGGAGAATAAGTTCACTTATTTTTTACATGCTATACCATGTGGAGCAGATTATATATGGTGGTTAGAATTTTAAGACGACATTTTGTTAAGCCTAAATGGCGGATATGATGGTTGGAATTTTAATACGACATTTTGTTAAGCCTAAATGGCGGACATCATATTCAAATAATAGTAAACATAAATGAAAAAAAAAACTTTTAGATATAATATTTGCGGGGCGGCCCGGTGGGGTAGTGGTATCGGCGTTGCTCTCTCACACGACAGACCGGGACCAAAATCCCATCCGGATCGCTCCCCCGTAGCAGTGATTGACTATCCTACTCCGTGGTAAACTAAGTCTAATACGGCCAGGCCGTCATACAATAACAAACAAACAAACAAAAAATATAATATTTGCAGTAAGAACCATTCATACACGTGGAAAATAATTACAAGGTCGAAGCGTAATGAACTTCGTTAGCGTGTATTCTACAAACACCCATTTGTTGGAATTCTAGGTATTTGGTTTAAATACTGTTAATGGATCGACGAGGACGTTATACAGAATACAAAAAAAGTGTATCGAAGAAAGTTAGGAGCGCATCGGCCACTCATTAACCGATTAAACATGCGATCCCTAGACATTGTTTGTCGACCGTAGGTCTGTTCACACCGGGTTTGGTTTGATTTGTTTTTCACATACGCAATGTAGTTCTGTTGGAATGGTGCGGTGGCCGAGGAGATAGCGGCGCCGGTCTTAAACGGCAGGGCTGGGGTTCGATTCTCTTCTGGATCGTTCGCCCGTAGTGAAATTAACTATCCTTCATCGTGGTATCAATAAGTCTAGTAAGCCAGAAACGGCAGGTATGACCGAGTAGATCGTTACGAAAGGAAAGAAGAAGAATGTAGTTCTGTGGTTCGAAACTGCATCACTACAGAATAATGCAAAAGATAAATACGAAATAATCAATAATATGTGAAAACCTTTTATTTTCTAAAACATAATGCAACACTTTTGTCACGCTATCCTTTTGTATTGTTCAGGGTGACTTAAAAGAGGTGCAGATGCTGATTCTGTTCTATATGTTGCTTTTGCCGAAAGTCAATGGATATTCATCCGTGATGTAGACTGTACATATCTGACATTGTGGTCTTATCTATCACATTTTTATCACCTTCAGACCATCGTTTCACACTATTCTACGCTATCGACTTTACCATTGCTTCTGACAGTAGTACCTGTCGCTTGCACAATGAACAGTGATATCTAAACTTGTTTTATCATAAGTTGTTAGAGCCCGGTCACAGAGCACACACTGTAAACTGATAATTTATAAGGCATGATATTAAACTCTTTGGTCGTGAATGTATTCCAACTTGGTCAAGCCACGATTAACTTTTGATAATAATTATTATCAAGAGTAAGAAAAAATGTTAGAAGTAAAAAAACAAAACGTGGAAAAGGCCCTTTTGAAACCCTCCCTAGATTGAGTGTCAAACAAAAAGGTTTAAAACCTGAGCATGACTTTGTTCTATAAAGATCTCTGTATGTATTAACTATGAAAATCACATCCAACACTCCAAACTTTTGAACACTAGTCCAATGGCATCACTATTTTACCCATACAGTGTACAATCAATGATCATTGCCCAGAAAGACAATCGATTGTTATCAAATACGTTTGCAGTCTTCCACGAACGAAATACATTTACAACTTAAAATACATTGACTGTTTGGATGGCTCTTATAGAAATTCTTAGATTAGAGGCCAAATTATTAACCTCATCTGTTCTCTTATTTGTTATAATCAACTTTTCTTTACATAATAGTTAAATGAAATCTAGTTTATCCTCGTTTTATTCTGTTACTGCATAAGCAAAACATTTGTCCTGCTATGTTCGTATGTTCACGTTGTTATTGGCAAACAGTAGCACATTCATGCTTATTGAAGACGCAAGAGGAAACTTCTCAAGGGAAGCGAAGAAAACAGTGTATAAAGCCAAAGAATTACAAAAAGAACTCTCCAGATCGTCGCGCATCAAGTCCTTTGCTGGTGGTATGCTCGTAATGAAGAAAGAAGCTAAACGCAAGAATGAGTCACAATCTACGGTTATAAACCCGCTATACCAGAGCGCATTGTTTACTCAAGGAAGTTTTCTCTGTCAGGAAAAAGCGTGATGGAAAATCCAGTACTCAATGGAATGGGCGCCAGCACAAACGCCAGGCACACGACGGACGTACAGCTTCGCAGCATGAATCCACGCCTGCGTTTTTTCCTTGACACATGCCACCTAGGCCCCGCATCAGGATCAAGCATCAGCAACGTCAGCAACACTGGTTGGTCCACGAGCCAAATCTTTATTCCCTATGGCCCAAAAGGTTTCCTCAATTCTCGCACAATTGAACCACCCCATACTGAAACCCCGCCTGGCATCGTACTGAATAATAAAGTTTATTTTTGCTCCAAGGAAATTGCTTCGATAAATCTTTGAAATGGGGCAAGTCTTTTAATGAGGATAAATATTTCAGCTTCCTTTCTCCGCCGAACCATGTCCTTAATGGTTTCTTTGCTATCTTTGTGCTCCGTTGCACATTCTTCCTTCCTCCGTCGACGCCACATAAAAGGACTCCTTCGAATTATAAAACGAAGAAGCTAACGAATCTTTGCCGCAGGCTGTGCCACGGAAAATGGCGTCAGAGCGCAGAACTTGCCGTGGAGGTTTAACATTTTGTACGCACAGTTTTTCGAGTCGATAACGCACAGTGTTTGATAACGCACAGGATGGACGTTTGCCAAGGGTGACGATATTGTGTATGTTCTTGATGTTGATGCTAGGAAATGGTAGTTTCCATAAGCTGAGGTATGTTTCTGATATGGGTTTTATTAATATTTAAGCATACTTTGCGATGAATTTTTCAAGCGTAGAACCTACAGTGCGAAAATAAGCAGTGCAGCATAATAATGCGAAGAATACATTTCTCTTCGAAGCCTCGTACTATACGAATGAAATACGGAAAATAAAATATCATTCCACTAGCGACCTCGTCAACTTGTTCCTAATATTATATGCATAGTGTTGTTGAAATGTATGTTTGCTTTTATTAGATATATTTTTGATGTCGTTAAATGTTCATAAAAATTTTACCATATTCATAGAAAATAAAAATTAAATAAAATGTGAGGACTTCAGCCATAAAAAGCGACACATGATTTAATAATCGCTTACCTCAAGCATTTTTTTAAATTTTTTGTATAACGGCCCGACCGTATTGGACTTAAATTAGCTAGTAATTGGATACTCGGTACTTTCTATGGGGTAGCGGTCCGAATAGGATTTTGGTCCAGATCCGTCAAGTGAAAGATCGACGACGATACCACAATCCAATCGGTCCGCCCATTCGGAAAATTTTTCAGGATAAACAATTTAAACCATGTAAAACATTAGTCTTTCATGTAATGCTTTAATGTATACATCAATTTTGTCATGGTACTGTTAAAAATGTGATTGATATCGTATTACTTATTGCTGCATTTCTGAGATGTCCTGGCAGTACGATTCTGGTCCGGCCCGGTAAGACCAGTACCAAATATCTTCTCGTTCATTCCCACGTATGCACTTTTTTTTAATCACTTATGAACGGCCGGGCCGTATACCTAACCCACGTATGCACTTAATTGAGCAAGTTTATCAATTCCAATAAAACAAAAAAAAGACATGGCAATACCGATTTATAAAAACTACCACAGTGCCGATTGTAATATAGCATCTATAACAAATTATAAATATTCGGAGTTTCAGAATATTTTTTCAATATTGTAGTGAAAAACAATAACTTTCTGCTAATATTTCAAGAAGTGTGAAACAAACAACAGAAGTCGCAACCATATTATCCCTTTTTTTAAATAGTGTTCTTGCTATTTTATCGCTTGAAATCTATTTACAGAAATCATGAAACAAAACCTAATGAGCTGTTTTCACATTTTGCTATTTATAATTCAGCTTTAGCAAAGATTATTGTATAATACATTTTTTAGTTAACAATTGATCTTAAACAAATATACGAATAAAGATGTCAAATAAGAACAAATAGATTCATTTGCGCACAATTTCACGCACTCTGCAACATCACATTTAACATATTTTTTATACATGATAACATGCAAATTGTTGCGTTTGTTCTAAAACCTATCCCTAGCATGTTATGTTTGTAATGAATATCCAGAAGAATATCGCCTTAAATGCTTTCAACTGCAGAATAAACCATTGTGCGTATGTCGAGATAATAGCGCCACCTTTTAGTCGAGTGACGAAGCTTACGTGAGAAGCAATTTGTTCGAAATTCTTATTACTCGAAGAATAAATTAGATTCGATTTCCGATCTTCGAAACCGTTTTAAATAACTCTTGATTTTAATGTTATTTGCAAATTGTTTATTATTTTTACAATCAGTTTTAGAAATAAATAACTCTTAAAATATGGTTTTTGCATTTCTTTTTCGAAAGTCAGTTACAACAATCGATCCAAGAAATCGATTAAAAAACTCAAATCAACACGTTCAAAATTGTATTAATATCAGCAGATATTAAACATCCAACATTCAACGTTATTCCTTTAGTTTTGGGGGAGCTAATTTGCAATTAAGAAAAGCCCTGTAATAAGGTTTTCGAACAGTTGTTCATCTTCGCTCAAGCTTCTAAACTCGACTTGAAGATGGCGCTCTAATTTTACAAAAGCACTGTGGGCTGTTCTGTTGTAACCAACAGTCAAAAACATAAAGAACAAAATTGTTTGTTCCTTGGTAAACCTACTACATTCTAAGCGTTTTGATATACTTTTTTTTAGATTCTACTAACGTTTTTTGTTCAAACATTTCAATCATGTAAGCTATCTCTATCAAAATGGATTATGCTTCATATAATAATGATGCTTTTCAGTATTTTTCCTCGTATTGAAAATGATCTGAAAACGTTAGCACTCCTTCCGGAATATTTCAATTGATTAGACAGGAAAGTAAATATTTTTCAGTCAAGCACTTCATGCGTGTTAATCAGGCATTTTAAAGCTTTTTGAACAAAAAAACTGGAATGTTTATAGCAAAAAAGCCACCATATTTTGCTTTATTCTTTGTGTTTTCTATAGCAAAACAGCATTGACGATAAAAATAATAGAATAAGAATAGTGAACTTAATAAATTTACTCTCTTTCGTTTTCTGCCTCATGATGAAATAAAGAGTTTTGTGGTAATTCGACAAAATGGTGCTCAGATATTTGTTGTTTAGACTGCAAAAGTTAAGAAAATGAAAATGAGTGTCCTTAGAAATCATCTACACAAAAGAGATCCATTGCCAAATTACTATGCGCACGCATTCATAACGAGAGAGAAAATACTTTCGATCTCTGCATTGATCTCAGAGAGTAGCGTACGAAACAGGTAGGTAGAAAATGGAAAGGCCATCAAATACGCCCTTTATGGGTGTGATAATGCTTTGCTTTGAGCAGCCATGTTTTGCTATCATTCTCAACTGTTAGAGTGAGCGAGACCAATGATTTTGCTGCGAGGTTTTTTAAAAAGAAAAGGAGACAAAACTATCGTCTTCCGATGGTTCGTGAGGGAAAGGGATGTCTTTGGTTTTATTCGCACCAAATTGATATCAATTTTCTTCCCTGCAACGCACGCATTATTTACGAAAGGAAGAATGCGAAAAGCCAAAATCTAATTTTGCTTTAACAATCTAATGAATGATTCATTTTATAAAGTTTTATTTTAGTAAAATGTTTCAAGGTAAATATTTGTATGGCCGCTGTGTTTTGAAATACCTAATTATTAGTAACGTTCTTAAAATATTAATATTTTATGAATAAACGAACCAGTTCAAATACAAATGTTTTTCAATTCATCGATAGACCGATAGTAGTTTGTAAAATTAATGAAAACATCGGTAGCAGTCAAAGCATCATATTCATTTTTTTTAATAATCCGTCGGGTATATATTTTTAATTCAAGAATAACCTGTACGTGTTCACTTCAACCATGTCACTTTGCATATTTGTAACGACTATTGCATGCACAAACTATATTTAAACTGACTAACAATGGTTCGGTGCAAAAAAAAATAGTATTCTTTATGGGCGACAGGAATCAACAGTGCTGTTTGTTCTTGTCAATAATTATTACTAAACAAGTACAACATTTCAAAACATTACTCGATACATAACGCATTTATTAAACATAAATTACAGTTTAATTCAATCGTGGAGAAAGAACTCTATCGTTTGGATCAATTAAAAACAAACTCAGCAAACTACACAATAGTATACTTACCACTTTTATCAGTAATGTTCAATGTATCTCAATAAAAAGATTTTACCTGTAATAGAAGAAAAATATCAGTCGTGAGTATTTAATCTTAATCTTCGACACAAGTAGTGTCGACAATACGTCTACGTAGGCGTCAGAATGTAATAGATAAATAAAGAAATAGTTTTAATCTTTTTACGTTTAACATTTTTTATCTTTACAACGTATCCGACATTTGACTGAGAATATGATAGAAATTATGTTTATTGACGTTTTATGTACAAAAACAATTCAAATAAAAAGTTATATAAAAGCTTGATAGAACAAAAAGCGTGAAGCTTCAGCTCAGCTATGCTAATATTATGTAAACTACCCCATCCTTTCCAAGGTTATCAATCAACCCTATTAGTTATTCTCGTTGAAGGTCATTGATCAATGTTAAGAAAACTAACAAATTGTAAAAGAAACTTTATTTCCCTGTATGCACATATGTCAAAGAACCGAAAACACCCGTTTCTTCCTCCATTTGTTCATCGGCAAGGTTTCCTGTTTGCTAAGAAAGGCTTGCCAAAGAAAATATCAGAAAGCGTACAAAACTATTCTTATATTTTCACCAGTTGGACGAATGGAGAAAATTCCATTCGATTTACTCAACCGAAACCTTTTTAGGTTTTTTACCTATCTTTTTGTCTTGTTAAAATATACGACACTGTCATAAAAATAGGTTTGAGGGAAATAAAATGCAGGTTGAAAATCGGCAAAACACAGGGTATTTTTTGTGAACAGTCAATTAATTCTTATAACATATCTACACAATATAAACTTATATCAATAAGATTAGAATGTACTAGGGACAATTATGTACCTTTGACTGAGAAGAACAGAATGTTTGCTCAATTCTAACTATATCACAACCAAATACAACGAATACAGCACTGCTATATAACAACGATCACATTTTATCACGAAACGAGCGATATTTTATGATTGAGCACATTTTATGATTATCGAAAGCGAGAAGCGCTAACTACACCTTTCACAGCCAGACGAGACGCACTTCCTCCGAAATATGGCTGGATATATTGATTTTTCACTACACATCATAACGCAAAACACTGCTTTCACACCTTCGATATTCACAAAACTATCACCTTACACTGCTGAATTCACCACCGCACAACAGTGCTAGGAAATAAGGACTATAGCGAGCTTCGAGAACGAGTGCAAATTTTTTGCATAATAGTGCACATCGCACAAGCTATACCCACAACACAAAAGAAACAGATTTCAAAACAGCAAAGGCACCATGTAATCGTGCGTCTGGTAGGCAAGAACTGACTCTCAGTGCGGTAAGCTACAAACGGCAATCTTCAGGCTGTCACCACCGCTCCTAAGTTGGAGGAACTGTCAAAAACCTAATCATCGAATGATGAGGATGGCGGTGAAACACGCAGACCAACAGAGAGCACAATAATGCCATGTTTTTAGTTATACCATGCGTCGAGCTCGGACGGGAGAACTGAACATTATAAATCCACCCAGAAGATTAGATGCGGAGAAGCTTGGCCCCGAAGCTTGGTTGGACTGCTTCTACATGAAACCGTGCAACCGAAGGTGGTTGCGATGGAGAATGGAACATAACAAGGTTCTCTTCGCTGTGGTGCAGGTTACGGCACCAAACAAATGTCAGTCCTTTGGAGGCTCCAGCACAGTGGAATAAAACTGGCATCGCCCACGACCTCAGCTGGCCAAACTGGTAAAATTTTGCCTCCTCTATGTACCGATCAGTTGCGACGATTGTTTGCCGCAGCATTTTCGGCTGGTAGTTTTTCGGCAACCTTTATGTTGCTTCGGTCGCTGTCTCTTTCGTATGGTCTCAGCCGTCGACGTGAGCGGGAGAGAATCTTGGAAAGGATTTTTCGAGAGAGACGTTTTCTACTGCAAACAAAAAAGAGTTGAAAGAGGGGCAACAAACTGAACGCGACTGAATACAGCATACAGCACTGGATTGAATGAGAAGGGAAAACATACTACCATTTACAAAACGCAGCATTTCCATCTCAAACAAGCCGAGCATATTTCGGGTGAAGAAAACCAAAAAAAGATGACAAAAAATCGATCCATGAAAATAAAAATGTGTGAAGAGGATAACAAACACTTTTGGGATCGGTTACGCTTGGAAGGCTTTCAGCGATGGGTAAAACCGCTGAAAAGCCTCGAGGGGTAAACGAATCGGGGGTCGGGTCATCAAAAGTACGAGAATGGACAAAAACTGTGTAGGTTGACGATATATATTTGTTGGCTCGCTCACAACTGTAGCCTGAATTCTACAAGCGATTCCTAATTTTACTGGCATCAAACTGATCCTGCGATAGTGGAATGATGATAGATAGGATAGAGGTAGATAAGAATTTTAGCAAGTTCAGTTGTAAAGATGAACTTTTTATAAATGTTGAACAATTATGAAAAAGCTATTCACTTCATATTACTTCGCGCTTGACTTTAGTACCAAAATAGGTTAAAAGTCAGATTTTGAATAACATCATTCATTTTATGATTTTCCAACATATTTTTGTTAACTAAATTTTTAGAACACGACAAACAAATTTAAAAAATATATTGAAAAACGTACCTTTGCAACGAAAACAACAAATCATGATTTCATTTTTCTTAATCAGGTATTAAAAAGTTTTCAGCGTTTTTGATCATAAAGGCGGAGGCTGGGAAATAAATGGATCTGCGTAAATGATAAATATAAGGGGACTGTTTTAGGGTTTACTTGAAAATAAAGGGCAACTACCCAAATGTGTCTGCAGGGAATGAACGCGATTGTTGCAAATATTTCCGAAGGGGAAAGCCGGCAAAGAAGTATCAAGGATTGGTTGGATGTGCTGCAATAAATGGGGTCGGTTGAATTATTATATGGTATGACCGCCAACGACGAGGGACTAGATGTATGCCCGTCGAGCCGGTTTATGGGTATGGAAATAAAGTTCCCTTATCTTATCGTATTAAATATTAAACCCTACTTTTTTGGCTCGACTGTCGCCGCAGCTCTAGGAATCGCAGCAGCGTCAAAAATGTTTATACTAAAACTTCAATTATGGTTTTTTCGACCTGTAGGTACTCTTTCAAAGAACAACAAGAACAAATTGGTAAGTCGGCCGAATAAATTAACCGTAGTGGATAAGTTTCTCGTTGGCAAACTTAATGAAATAATGTAATGATTTGATTGCAACCCAAAACTTCCTACTGTTACATGGCACAAAGGATTGTGATTATGTCACAGGGAAGCAGAAGCAAAACTACAAAACAAATAAAAAGACGGTTTTCGTTAGACTCATACAGTTTATTACACTTTTATTTCTTTTACGCTCTTTTTCTCAGAAGACGTCACACACTGTCATTTAGATAAACAATCCAGCAACGCAGGTTTCTGTTAATTGTTCCTCACCGTTTGCACACAAATATATGCTATTGAAAATTTTTCACATTTCGTTCGAACCTATATCCTACACCAGATTACGTATTCAAGGATAGCAATCGCAAGGACTGCCTTATTTAGTGGCTCACTGTTGAGCAATAGAACGCCTCTCATTTTCGGCCAGTCAATCTTAATATACCTACTATTAAGAAGTGTGCTCCATTTTCCACCTGATTATGCCACATCGGTTTATGCGATTTTGAATGAGATCCAGAAGAAGAAAAGCCAATGAATCCGGTGCAAGTTATAGTTACAAATGTTTGACAGAGAGTTTCATGCATCAGTTATGGCAAGCTGGCATTTCAGACTGGGTATAATGTTTTCTGTTAGCATGACAATGCTTACTGTTGTCACCGATATGCTACAATAATCTGCCGAAAGAGAAAACAAGTTTGTTCACAGTAGACGATGGAGCTCCTTACGCTAATGAATGACTTGTTTCTCTTCAATGCAATTTCTGGTTTGATTTACGTATTTCATTTTCATGTTTGTTAATTTTAGCTTTGAAAAAACAAAAATATACAATATCGAACAAACATTTACCGCCATAATTGTACAGTCATGCTTCATGATACTGTGTAACAGAACTTTTCAGAATTCCCTGCTACCAATCTTTCTGTTACGAGCACAACTATGATGCTTCATCGTTGTCTACTGCCTATTCCGTTTATAGAAATAAAGACCAAACTATCTCAAACATCATGTCAGCTGCATTACGCTGTAGAGTATTAATAAATTAATCAAAAGTGTCAACACATTCGTATGAAAAGAATAAAATATAAATTCTAGCACCTTAGCGCGTTGATCAATTAAAACGTGTTTTCGGCAAATAGCAAAGCCAAAAATTAAATAAAACTAAATATAACTCAGTGTACCTACACTTAATATGTACCTTCAACTTTTCTGTACAATACAGGATCAAAAACAAAGGAAACAAAACAAGGGCAACTGATAGGCGAAAAAGTTTGCCTTACTGATGTTTTAAGATTTTGGGAAAAAAGTTATTCTGCAGTTTAACCATATCTCGGCCATTCTCGTAGTTTTGCTACATTTGCGTTCGGTAATTTATACGCTAGTCATATGAATGTATATATATATATGTATATATGTATATATATATATATGTATATGAATATATATATATATGAATGTATATATATATATAGATATATATTCTTATATATACCCATTCATTATATATTCATATATATATTACCCATTACCCATATATATATACATATATATACATATATATATATATGTATATGAATGTATATAATTCTAACAAATGGACAGATTTTCATTTACGTCATTAATATTTCTTGAGGTGTACACAGTGAGTAGCATGTAATGTTTTAACAGCATTACATCGCAAGGAAATGTATGTCCCATGCAGGTCAATGTAAAGTAGAAACTTGATCTTTGCCCGTTTGCCCATTCGCCTTTTCTATGTTTGTTATTGTGAAGGCTAACAGGAAACATGTTCTTATTTTTTTAGTAGGCTTGAATCTTGCTTGTGGTTGATTGACTAACGTACTCCCTTTTGTCTCAAACGGTTAGAGACTCTTATGCACATGATTTTGGGGAACAAAACCTGCACCTTAAAAGTATGTTTTAAATGTTTAATTACGTATATGGAGGAGTTGGCGCTCTAAAAAGCGCATTATATTTTGCAGCTATTATCAATCGGTAGTAGCGCAAACGCATGCACGATTCCGCAGAATCTAGCTTTTGCGTTTGAGCTTAATTGCTTTGAAACCGATTGCTGCACAGCTGTCATATGTCTATGGTTTTATTTATAATGAACCTAACGTCTAAATCTATGCTTACGTACAAATTAGAAAAAAACGTAGTACGAGAAAAAAGAGGACGGGTGCCACATTAGATGATAAAACAAAAATGGAAAATGTATCCTATGTTACTAACGATCATGTTAAGCTTGAGTATGATTAATTTAATTTAATTTTTTTTTTCGTTTTCGTTCTTTTCAGACATTCAGACATTTTGATTCGACCATACAGACGTGCTACGCTGGAAATATGTCGAATGTGTTATTTTAAGATATTTCACATCCAAGCGGCTCGAGCTTCTCGAGATGAGAAAACACTGGTTTCTTACATCAAACTACATGAGTAGTACGTTAAATTGTAAAGAAAGATAAATTCTTACAGGATAGAACATTCCTCAAGTACTGCGGGTGAAATGGTTGACTGCTATGATGATATATTAATATTAATTAGAACCTAAATTACACAATGGACACTGGATGTAACTTATAAGGAAAATTGTTTCGATAAGGAAAAGGGGATAGGTGGCATTGAATCTTTACCCAAGCAGATCATTCACGGTAGGAATCGCAATATGTATAGAAATAGATATCAGTTTTCTTAACTGCTAATACGTATATTTGTTCATTTGTTTTCTATCTTATTATGCACCTATCGATTTACGTTTTCTGCGTTAAGTTCCGTCCTGCTTCGTATTGTTACAGAGCTTTAGTATTGTTTATTCTTGTTGTGTTCTATTACGTTACAGAACACACTTACAATTAGTTGGCTGTGCGGTAAAATAGTATGGGCAACCATAATTGTTTATTCTCCATTTTTTTTCTGTCGTGTTCTACTTTGCGTTTTAATGTAGTTCTGCTGCTTTGTGCTATGTTTCGATGATGGCCATTTTGCTATGTTTGTATGTAACTATTCCATAAAGGTATGCTTATAAATGTATCATGTTTTATAGGTGTTTGCGTCTGCTTCTTATATGATCCATATGGTGAATTTTCGGCGCAGCTCCATTTCCTTGTCAGTGTTTCGATGAGATGTTGGGGTTGCTGTATGTCCTTCATTACATTAGTGGAGGAGTTGCTTGCCGTCGCAGTCTTGCTTCTGGCAATTAAACTGTAGCTATAAAGCCTTGGATGTTGTCTTAAATTAGTTTTTCTTCCAAATGGCAGGAAACAAGTACGATACATTTGTTCAAATTGTTGAGGAGCATCAGAGAGTACGATTGTTTGATTGGGCAGGAGTTTATGTGTCAATGCTCTAAAATCAACCAGCCATTGCTAGTATTCAAGTTTGTGCTATGTTTGGAGAATATTTCAGCGTGATCGTAAATATGATCATAAAGAGGACACCAATCAAATCAATCATAATTAGGACAACGGGTGCATTCAAGAGTAATGAAAAGAAAGAGAAAAAGAAAGAATTAATTATGGAAACGAATAGAATAAAATACAATGAACAATCCATAAGCTGTTAGTAGGTATGGGGGGATGGGATGTTCGGAAATAAGTGGTAGGTTATGTTTTGTTTTGGTTCTGTATAATTACTTTGCAAACTTCTCATTTACTGAATGATGTCCATCTGAATTATCTCCAGCTAACAAGAGATCTTTGATGCAGTTCGATTGCTTCAAAATGTTACATTTCAAGGTTATGGTAGCTCATGTTTGCACATTGTTCATTCGAGTATTTGATAAATATTTGAAAACAAAAATATTTTAATCCCATCGCTTATTATGTTGCATAACCTGTAAAAGAGAGAGATAGTGTATCACAGAGAAAAAAACTTTAGTTTCATAATTTTTGCATTTTGTATTTTGTTAAATGTTTAGAAAAGCCTTTATATGTTTCATTCTTTCACTCATTCAAAGCAAAAGTTGTAGGAATGGACAAATCATATGCATGTGCAACTAAAACAATATCGCAGCATGGCGCTTATTAATAGCAAACATTAAGTACTTGAATTGCCTACAATAATAGCGACACTACCCAGCCGTTTACAACGACATTCAAACAATAAATATTCGACAATTACAAGTTTAACTAATTGCAAAAAAGGTAAACATTTTACATTATACGCAGTGATTATAAATAATGTGTCTTATATAATTTAATTAATATGAGCTAGTAATTAAGCATCAAACAACATTGAAGTATTTAATCCAAAAGTAATTATCAATAAATAGTTATCAAGTTCAGCTTCAGTGAAGAAACAGTGTCAAGCCATTGAACATTAACAAACGCAAAAACCTAAGTATGAACCAAATAAAATGTCTTGTTGAAGTTTTAAACAATTGATTAAACAAAATTTTTAAACCGGAAGCAACTCAGACAAAGACTCATATTTTCCTTTCAGTTTGGTTTTGGTATGGGTAGGTTTAGGAATGAACTTTACTAACTGCTTTCAGGATGTCTTGATTCGTTTTATTATCCAGACCTCCCATCATACTGAGATTCCCTCCGACGCCAACGCCCATTCCGCCAAGTCCAAGTTTCAGATCGTTTTGCGAAACGATTGACGGATGGTGCAGGTGGCTCCCGAGGTTTCCAGTGCTGCCACCGCTTCCAGCGCCACCTCCTCCGCCAGCTCCACCGACTGTTCCAGCACCATTACTGGTTTGCTGCGAGCCAACAATCGTGTGCTCTTGCTGGCCTTGTTTTTGGCTGTGATGCTGTTGGGCGGATTTTAGCGATTCATTTTTCATTTTGTCTTGTTCCTCGCGCTCGCGACGGGCCTATTGCAGTGAGAGGGATAAAAGTTTTTTTTTCTCTTTATAATTGGTGTAAAAAATCTATCGTTGAAATGGAATGCAATTTCACTACTGCTGGATAATCAATACTTCTGCACGTATCGTACCTGTTCGTTGATTTCTTTGACTGCACGAAGCTCTTTCTTTAATTTCATACGACGGTTTTGGAACCAGATTTTGATCTGCCGTTCCGTTAGACAAAGGGCATGCGCAATTTCGATTCTTCGTCGGCGGGTGAGATAGTGATTGAAATGGAATTCCTTCTCCAGCTCCAGTGTTTGAAACCGTGTATAGGTTTGACGACCGCGCCGGCGTGGACATCCGTTGGGACCTACAACAGAGAAAAGTTGCTCTGAAGAAAAACATTTCGTTTCGTTTGTTCTACCACAAGACAATTTTCCATCTTGGCTTATGCTAAGTAATTGAGGCTCACTAAGAAAAACACCATATATGACAGAATTTAAACAACTGTATTATTCCAATGTCACAAATTTAATCATTGTTCCAATTAGGAAGCGATGTAGTGTATGAGCCTGGTTTGAAAAAATAGCGTAAGATTTCTTAAATAATTATCAAGATACCGCTACTATAACATCGCTGGGAGTTACGTAAAACGTTCAAAATGATAGTGTATAGCATGGTTTAAACTGCATTACAACCAAAGAGACACCGTAAAGAAAGGAATCTAAAACTACGCCATGAACATAACTTTCTCCTAGCCGTAGGCCACTCCATTCAAGTTTAAAGAAAACATTTCACTGGTGCTATTCTTAAACACCTATTAATTGCCGAAGATGGCCGCTTTCACACCTCGGCGCTTGATATACTATGCTTTCCATCCATGACAAAGAAGAGAGCATGTTGAACACCGAACATTCATATTGCCCTTTGCTCTCAACTGCCTGCCGTGGTGGGTATAAAATCTATGGCAGCTTGAAGGTGCGTCCGGAGCTGAAGGATGTGCGGTTAGCTCAAATTTCCCCGCTGATGATGAAATATGACGGTCGTAAATTGTTGACATTCCACTATCAGCGAGACTACAGGGAATTGCTGTAATATGTTGAACCCCTCGAGTGAAAGAGCAACGAAAACGGTGAAGGACTGCACTAAAAGGAGAAAGTTAAATTTTTCCTGTAGAAACCGTCCAAGGGTTGAAGAAACCAGTCTTCGAGCAAGGAGTAAGAAGCGACAACAGCAGTATTTATGACTGTCAGATATTAAATTCTTTCGCAATGGAGCTTATCGTAGAAAGGAACCGATCCTATAGGCTTACGTCGGTCCATGGTTGATGAAGTCATAGTTTATCCCATTATGCATTTCCGAGGAAAAAAAAAAAACTACAAATGCTACGCGGGAGTGCAACATTGGGTTAACAGATTCGAGCGATATATTTTACCCTAGGGAACCTCGCGATTTACACACGAAACCTTTGGGAATCGATGTTTGCTTGTTTGTTGGCACCATATTGTTGAAATTTCTATTAACCGTTGAGCTGTTGGGTAGTAAAAGAAATTTCAGTGTAACATCCAATTCATGAAAACTATAGACGTCTGCGCATTAAGCTTCATGCCCGATATAACAACTAAAACATACTCTCGTGTAGCTAAACGAAAATAGTAATGTAGCCAATAACTGTTCGACTGTGTCCACCATTATAAAACCTAAAGGAATTTAAAAAAAATTGCTTTGGATAGGTAGTATGGTATTAATACCATTCGAGAAGGTAGTATGGAGTAAATAACAAAATCGATACAACAATCAACGGTTGCTTACACAGCACTATATTAGTAACTGACCTATGCTATGTTATGCTTCAGGTTCTGAAAACGAAACACACAGGTTGATGTTTTGTCGTAAAAAAGTGTTATTTATTACGCACCTACCATCACTTACGCATCAAAAGCCCATACACTTATTCCATCCGCATCGAATTGACCACTGCAAACGGTCTTTGACACGCTAGCCAATGCCCAGTACGAATATACTCCATTGATGCCAGACATTCAAAGAATGCACTTGCAAAGAGTAATGGCCAACATCAGCCATACCTTCGTGAATAGAAAGTGGTAATGTGCACATAAAACCACGTGTTCACGTTGTTGATTATATTATAACCATCATAAAACCAATTATTGTCAATCCTAGTGCCAACAATTTCGTACTCACTTTCGAGCGGTTTTTCGTCACTCTCTGACTATACTCTTCTTTTATTATTAACTATGAGGCGTAACGCAATGCATATTAAATGTGTGCATAGTATTTCATCGTCAGCTAACTTGTACAGGCAGTATGTCAAATAGCGGTCTGAAAAAAGACGACATTTTTGTACGCCTAACTTTGCTCTTTCATTATTTGATGTGACTAGGAGTTTTGACTTTGAGCAAGGAAAAAAATAGACGTTCAATAGTGTTACAAAAATTAAAAACGAAAGTTTTCGAATTTTGGATAATTTTGTGACTACATATCATTATTTAAAGTAATACGAGAAAAAATAATGTTATTTCTTTTAATCGTGGAAGTGAACATGAAAGCTTTATAGAAGAAGTACCAATTATGCCAAATTTAACAGTACAATAATGGTAAGGTAATTGTTGATTCGTTATTAATTTCAAACACTTTGTTTAACTTGTTTGTGTGCATAATATATAACGGATATTTTCCATCTAGATCGTGATAACGTTTTCGTTGTGTACGTTTTCGTTGCTGCATTGATGAACTTTAGTTCTTTCGTGTTGAAGGTTCTATCAACAAACAAATCTGACGGGTTGCACTAAAAAATTACATGGTCAGTTGTTACTGTTGGAATGACCCTTTGTTCATATAAATCTGATAAGCAACCTCAAACACACTCGAAACTCTCTTCCCGCAACTCTGTCATTTATCTATTAGACAAGCATGCTGCATACCTGAACTGCTAGGACGTGTGAATATCAATGTACCTCCTAGGATCTTTAGAAATTATAATTTACTGAGAACAGACATAACTAGCAGTAAACTAGATGTTCAGTAGTCTTCGCCTAATTTATATCAGTCATCGTCACAAATTTGTATAGCTTTTAGAGTAGGTCTAAGTTTTGTGATATGGCCAATACGCTCTACCAATCACTTTTGGTGTTTAATAAACAAATAAACAAAATAAAAATAAAGTAACTATTACTACGGACAAGAATAGTCGATGATCATCTTGGAACAATGCAAAATATTAGGGTACCAGAGATGCTTCAGTTTGGAATGTTAAGGAGTGAAATGCATAACTTCAACAGTAAACAAATAAGTAACATTGTACGATGGGGCACTGCAACGCAGCGATGTAATAGACTAAGCTCGGAACGATTAAGTGCCAATAGCTCTGT
>KB663810.1:799487-884296 GCA_000349025.1 Anopheles minimus
TAACGCGCGGAGATTATTCATCGCTGGATTTTTGGACCATCGGGTTGCCTCGCAGGCGCTGCTTTCGGGACTCAACCTTTACGTTCCGGCGAGATCGATCCGTGCTAGACCGTTGTTTGACGTGAAGGATCGCTGTAGTCATTTTTTCTCCTCTGATCATAACTATGTGTCGACTAAACATATCTATGTGTAACTATTTAACGAGGTGTGCAATCATCACGAACCGGAAATGTACCGTACCACGTACGTGAATATTATTCGTTTAGTGCCTCCAACATTATGTTAAATTATATCTTCTGTTTTCTGTTGTAATGTTATAAACCATGTAAAAATCTCGCTCCAACGGAGCCAGATAAGGCCCATTGTATTTTAACAAATAAAAAAGCAAATAACAAAATAATAAAACAAGCAAGCATCTCTAATAATATAATAATATTATATATATATTATTATATTAATATATATATTAATATATTAATATAATAATATATAAATAATATGAACCTCACAAAAAACTGGGCAAAGAAATTAAGATCGAAACATGTGGACAACTAAACTCTACGATCAACTATAGTAACTCTGGTCTTCCATATGACAGGACCATCACCAAATGATATCCGAATACTAGTAAACCAAAATCGGCAAGCATGATCTAGAAGATGTATCACATTGAAAAGCACTTGTTAACGAATTTATTATTCGTATTACATAAATCTTCTAGCACATTTTCTCTGCATCTCTAATATTTGAAAAACCGCAACCGTAGTTTAACCGTAAATGAAAATATAAATGAAAACATCGAACCAATTATAGGTAACATCTTAAAAGCTGCTTTGTACGAAGAAGTTCCGTCTAAATCAGTTCTTAATACCATAATAGAATTAACTGTAAAAGGCAGGTGATAATTATGTGACTTCTTCTTTTTCTTCATTGGCGTAACGATTTACTCGGTCATGCTTGCTTATTATTCTAGTCTGGCTTACAAGACTGAGGACTACCTCGTAGTTGGATAGCCAGTCCTCATTACGGTGGAACGGTTCGGATGAGGATTTGAACCTCGGTCTTTGTCGTTTGAAGTAGGTGTGTTTGTTTGAAAATGTATGTGTTTCTATGTATTTAAAATGTGAAAACAAACTTCATCTTCTTCATCTTTGGCGTAAATACCGACTCCGGTCATGCCTGCCATTTCTGGCTTATCAAACATTTCTTATTACTACGTAGTTGGATAGTCAGTCCTCACTACGGGGGAACGGTCCGGATTGGATTAAAACCCCGGTCTTGCCGTGTGAGACCAGCACTGTTATCACCACTGCCACCTGATCACCCCAAAACAAACTTCAGTCAACAAATAACTAAAGAATTTTTACACAGATTTGCAATAAACACAATTAAACAATAAAAGTAAGTAATTGTTTCCTGCGCACATGTGTGAACAAAAGGCTTCAACAAACTCTCTAGAAATCAACACAATGTCTGGTACATTATTCAAGGCTGCATAGATTCGTTTTCTTGCTGGTTCAAACACTAACCACGGAGAGCATCATATGTTTTAAAAAATGAATTAAATTTGAAACTACTTCAAGAGGGTTTCTGTTGAGAAGATTCCGACTGCTCATAAGGCGGTTTCACAACCGATTTGAGGTGCGCGTGTGTGAACAAATCACACACAACCATCCTCATGACAATGCATGCTTCACACGTACACCAGTAAAATTTCAAACTCAGATTGACCGAATGGTCTATATGAAGCACCTCGTTGCTTTGTTTAGAACGACCATTCAACCATTGAAAGATTGTTGACGGCCCATCAACGATTTGCTCAAGTTTGATGGTCGAAATGATGATCCATCAAATGCATAATTAAGACGGTAAAATTTAAATTTGATGTACCATCGGAAACGTAAACAAAAGCGACAAAAACAACAGCAACAAACCTTCTGTGCTTCTTGATCGTTCCACCACCCAAACTACTCATGCAGAGCCGTGTAGGCAAATGCATATGAACAGTACATTTATTATATATTCCTGTCCTTTTCTCGTTCCCTAGCATCAATTACGTGGTATTTTTTATATCTATTTTTGTGTTATTTCCCTCACATTGACGTTCTGTGCGGCCGGCATTTATGCCAATGGTGTTTTGTTTCTCCCACACTAGCCACAATGTCTATGGTATTAGAAACGTTTCAACATGTTTTTTGTGAAAGAAGAGCCCTGGGCTTGGTAATAGACCATTACAATGCAGAATCAGCTCTTTTGTCATTTATAAATATTTATTTTTATTCATTAAATCGCTAGTTTGCTCGTTGGTAAAAGCAATTGTTGGTTCGTTATTTCATTCGTGTTCTTGAGCGAAGGTGAGGTAGCATGGTAGGAACCGTTGGTTCAATTTTTTTACTTTTATTTGTACACCACCCCAAAGAAATACTCTCGATTGTTTTGCAAAGTTAAATTTCAATAAGATCTATTTTATATATCTTCCCTGCTGCTCTTTAGCGGTAACGAAGTTTGTTAGAGGTGGTTCAAATTAAAAATGGTGCTCTATGGGACCAATCCTAATGAACAATTAATTACATTTAATTACATTAATTACAAATGTAATTCTTACATTAATTATACTTAACACATTGATTGATGTGAAGTTTTTTAGCTTTCAGATGTTTATCGCTGACTGATTCGTTATGCGATCGATATGATTATTAGCGTAATGGTTGTTAAAATCATCCTGTTAATAGGTAACTTATGATATTTGATAAACGGTTAATAAATGATATGCGTAAGAATGTGTTATTAAGACTAGTCGTACTTATTTCTTATTACAAACGGAGCATTATTACGGAACTTGATTACTTCTTTTATTACTCGTGCAGGCATATCGTCATGAGGTGGAACATATATTTTGTATGGGGGTGCTACACATCTTTTTCTTAATTGCTGAAGTGAATTTTGCGTCTTCTCATACCACCCATGTATTTTTGTCTCTTCTTTTTCCTTCATAACAATGGCGAGCAACGCCGCTCATTTTCGATCAGCATTCATTTGAGTGGGCACGGCTAGTTTACGAGATTTAATTGTGTTGATAATTGGGTAGTAATTTATCAGTTATTTGCCATAAACACTAACAATATCAAACTCTCTAGAAAATGTGCGCATTGGGACCGACAGAATGATCGAAATTAGCATGGCTGCTTAGTGAGTTTGTTCGCACTAACACTTACAAAATGAGGCGGAAGCCATCATTGCCGATACCCACTGCCATCAGGGTCATGGCGCGCGCGTACAATAAACATTCCGGGAGATACATTGATCTCGTTCTTGCACGTTCATACCGGGAGAGTTTCATAGGAACAGAGAGAGAGTAGAAGTTTTATGGCCTCGCATTCGCTAGAGAAACGATCGTATCTGACACTGCGATTGAACGAAACAAATCTATGCCTATCGACTAGAATCAAAAGAGATGCAACGGTTGAATTCCAGCAATGGCTGTTGCTTAATTCCCGCAAAAATCTTACATCTTAATGGATGTAAAAAGAAACTCTTGCAATTAAATTTGTTGCTAATGTAATATACGCGTCTTTTAAACTAACGTCATATGTGGGTCATTACGTAGTACGAGGAAGCAAGAGAACAAATATAATATTGAAACTTAAGCTTAGGAGTACGCAAAGATCATTTAGCAAAATTATGAATAAGAGTTGCAATATAAATGTGTGTCTTCAACGGTTTTTTTTTTATTCATCTGTTACAGCCAGGCCGTATTGCTTCTTCAACGGGTATGCTATACGATAATTTCTACCAGAAAACCGTAATACAACATTTGAGCTACGAATAGAGAACTACCATTACAAAAAAATAAAAATATAAATAATCTTTAAACCATTATGAAACAAAAAATACTAGCAGTGAGTAGGGGATGCGAGGTGATTAATTCTTTTTGCCCGTGACGAACTCGGTCCGGTTTATTTTCTGTTGCAAAGATACCACCAAAGTACCACCAAAGCCACAATCAATAGCAGTATGGCCTGGTCGTTCTTTATGAATAAAAAAACATCAATAAATGTTCTATGGCTTTCCACTAGACCAGCAACTCAAAAACCTAATGAAATTTATGAACAAATTACCTGAACATATGCCCATAGGTCTTCCTAATATGATATGATGCAAATAAACTTAGAAGAAGTGTAGATCTCAAGGTTTAAATAAACAATTTTCCAGTATCATAAGCTAAACCGAAATAAGAATGATGCGTTGGAAATTGTTCTGTTTAACAATTTTGGTCACTTTTAATCTGCATTCTTCACTGACAACTATTGCTTTTCTAGATATACCTATGTATTCTGCAAACAAAAATTAGCTTCAACTGCTTATGGTACATATAAGACACCACTGGAGCTGAAAATGTAGCCTAACAAATCGCTCTGTCCGTAGAGGCCTTTCAATTTCTGATTCAGCGGGGAGAACGTAAGTAGTCCGATCTTTAGCTTCAAAGCAAAACACTGCACATGGAATCACGCTCAGAGCAAAAATCGAAACAAAAGAATTAAATTACCATAAACTTCAATATTTATGGTCTTTTGGGGAGTCACTTCCCCTGCTGTCCCTTGCAAGGGAGCACCATCGTCTACCTATCCCCATTACCGAAGGTCGTAAGTGCCGAAAAACTAGCCTTCAGGGAGGAAGTTTTCAGTACACAAAATTCAAACGTGTTTCTTGGGGAAAATGAAATTTCATGGCCCCTACTCCAATCCACAGCACCTTTCTTCTATCCATTCTACATTGCGGCTCCATCAATTGTGCGTACGTTCTGCTTGTTCGTGTTGTTCGTTGTACATATAACAAACTGCTCCGTTCTAACGAAGAATCCAGTTCACTGTACTCCCTTCTTCAAAGCGAGAACACACTTCCTTTGCCTTCGTTTCGGAACTATCGGTTGATGATTCTTGCGTGCAATCTTTACCGGCTCCCGCTGGGACGCGGTTCGAAACTTTGTTTGCTTGTGACTCTACGTGACGGTGACACGAAAATCTCATTATCTTTTGCGAAAGAGCGTTTCATAAACCTGCCTTCCCTGTCTACAGACCTGTTACCGTTTTTTTGTTGTTGTTGGGTGTGTCCTGCTACCTTTTTGTCTGATAGAACTGCTCCATGGAAGAACCGAACGGAATTGACAGGGGGCTTTCGGTAGAGAAGGAAGCCTTTTCGATGAAAAACTTACATCGACAATTCTCGGTTGCTGCAAAACGGAAGAAGTTCTTTCAATTTCAACCCTCCTTTCCGACCAAATTGAGAAAGAATTCTGGAACGCACATACACTCAAGCACTGCGGATTGTGGTTTCTGCTATCGGCTGTAATATATTGCAGCTTTTTACGGGCTGTTTCGAGGCAACTGCACTGTAGAGGTAAAAGAGTTTAAGACGAGCAGGCTTAGAATGGAACCAGAAAAGAAGCAAAGAGTAGAAGTCACTCAAAATTGAAAAAAAACCTTCACATGGTAAAGCTGCAACAGCACGGTGAAGGAAATGGTGAGGAGCTGGAGCCAACCGAGGGAAGACCTCGTGGTGGTTTGGTGAAACGATGTGGTGTTACGCAGCGTTTCTGCTTGTTTATTTAGCCATGAGCAGAAACTGATAGGGACACAGTAAGAGGAACAGCGAGCGGTTGAGAGGAGCTATGTTTTAATTAATATTTACTCGTTTAACCTGCGGATGACTTCGAAAACCATCATATTAAACGATCGTAATACGAGATAGGCTATCTGTTTTGCAGCCATTTGCCATTTGAAAGACATTCTCGAGAACATATTTGAATGCGTTTGCAACGGCTAGGATGTAAAATTCCCTGCCGTCAAATCCATTTTGATCCTAATTGTCGATGAACGTTACTTTTCTAACGCTATTCACTGGTAGGGTAATATTTTAAAACTTTTCCTTTTGAACAATCGCTCGATCCAACTTCTGCTGTCTTTTTTAATTCATTTATATCGATCATTTCACAAAAACAAAGCCTTTATACAAAGTACATGTTTCACACAGTTTCTTAAAACGATGTTTGGACAGTTAGTTGACTACACTATTAACAGATTAATCACACTTTTACACGATAATTACAAATTGCAAATTAACGTTAGTTCTGATTTGCTTTTCTTTACTCACTAACGATCGATCTATAGGAATCACCACCCGAAAGTAAACAATATCACACTTAATTCGAAATTTCAACACATTTATTCATATATTGTTATTGTATGACGGCCAGGCCGTATTAGACTTAGTTTACCACGTAGCAGGATAGTCAATCACTGCTACGGGGAAGCGGTCCGGATGGGATTTTGGTCCCGGTCTGACGTGTGAGAGAGCAGCGCCGATACTACTACCCCACCGGGTCGCTCCACATTTATTCATAATTACCAAAGAAAAAGCAATGGTCAATCTTCTCATGCGGCTGAAATGCTACCAAAGAACATCGATTTCTTATAAGTCTAGAAAAATGAATCTCCTACCATATTCCCAATCTTAATTAGAAAATCTATCACAGCAAGGCCTTTGACACTTCCCACATAATCAAATAGCTTTACGTAGGAAGCATTTGCTGTGAGATTAAACTAGCAGGTCAACATAATAAAGCGATTGTAGTGCCTGCTAGGCACATAAGGACGTGCGATTAATTTCTGCAAATGGTCAATTAAAAAATAACTGTTTTTTTTTAATTAATGATAATATTGTGAATACAACGTATGCTATTTCTTTTCCTGTTGATCCGGCCTATCCCGGTTCTTTGCGCACTCTTAAAGTGAATAGTGAGAGGCATAAGATCAACGTTATAAACTTCGTTCGTTACATAAAGTTTAATCAATGCTCGTACGAATAGTTTAGGACATCATTGTGAAAGTTTATTAAAAAATATTTTTTTTAGTATTATAACACTGGATTTTTAATCTCTAAATAAACTTGCAGTTTCTTTTTAATTTATCATCCATTTCTCATAGCAAACAGCCTCACTTTATTTCTCTTCTGCATATCATTCAGCACAATAGGTGTGCTGAATAATTTTAGTTATCCTTGAACAATTCTTAGATGAGCTTGAATATGCAATACAGTGTTAGACAGATACAGTTTTAACATTTTATTTTAATCTGTATCACCAGCCAACATAGAAAGTAAACTATATATACGACACCTGTCTCTGTGCCGGTAGATATATTATATGAATAACATGATCATTCGAATAATCTTTAGCTTTTTTCTTCGTCTCTTTTATATCTTTTACACTTATTTGGTCAGTTCTTTAACTATTTGAGAAAACTCCATTACTGCGCCTTGCTGCTTAATCCGCATTAGTAAGTAAAAGCATTCATAAATAAGCTAATCATTTACGATTACACCTATCCCAGATCAACACCTGTTCCGATGATGTGAAAGGTTCTCCGAACTATTTAAAAACGGAATGCAATAAGTGAAGCATGTCTGTAAAACCCATATGAACATTGTAAAATGTAAATCTTCCATGTATTAAGGTTTTATGGTATGCAAATGCAATGAAATTATGCAAGTTTATGTGAAGTCAAAATTTTCAGTTGCTTTTCAGTAACATTTGTTTGAATCTTCTCAATTATGCTTCTGACAGACAAACAAGACAATCAGTGCAAAACATTATGGGCAATTTTCTAACCAAAAATAAACATCGAAGCATCAAACAAATATACAACTCCAGCCTAGAAAATCAAAGCGCTGTCTAAAATTACCGAACAAATCAAACAAATTTATACTGTTTTGCTGAACAATACCGGCGTAAGAGCAAAGTAATGTTTTAAAAATCGTAAATTGTCTAATTTTTACCGAACACACCAAACAATTTATAACGAATATCATACATCAAAATTAAATTTCATCTAACACGTTTCTTTACGTAAAATAATTTATTAACCTTTGTTGTTACAAATTATAACAAAATCATTTATATCTAGCTCATTCATACTTCAACTAATTTGAGAAGGCTGAAAAAAGATTTGTGAGCTTTTAACAGTAATACTAAAAACAACAGCTGTACTTAACAAAATGATCACACGAAATAAAAATGTGTTGTTCTTTTTTCTTCCATACGACATATTTTTTATTGTACAATAATACTTTCGAATATACGGAAAATTTACTTTCGCTGAGAAAAAAGAGGAAATGAAATGTAGGATGAGCTTTTATACAAGACTGATCAATTTTTTTATGACATGTTTTTAATTAACAACTATGACAATTTAATATGATTTCCAATCCTAGTACTTGAAAAACTTTATTTCTGGATTCGAACCCCGGTGCTGCCGTTTGAAGACCTACGCCGTTATCTCATCTACCATCAGGCCATCCCCCTATATGATGACTTATTTCTGTAAAACATTGAAATAGAAAATGCATATTTACAAGAAGGAACTGGAGTTAGGTTCAGAGCAGATTCGAATTCAAGATCTGTGTTAAAATGCTGTTCCTGGACACTTTAAATCACTTCATTATAAAGTTTATGAATAGTAAGTTTACTGCTATTGTTTGAAAACGCCGTTATTTTAGCACAGAACATCAATATCCTTGTTTTTGTTACACGACTGCACAATGCCAATATGTGCTTAAAAATTTCGTAATACAAAAAGAAAATATTGCATCCATTCAAGTACAAATTTGAAGGCAGACTGAACAGGTCATACAAAAAAAAGCAAAGAAAAGCAATTTGATTATTTGTTGCTTTCCACATTCACAGACCTCTAACCTTAACAGCACAACCTGTACTCCAACAAAAGAGTTGCAGCTAAGGTTAATCCCTTACTTCTGTGTCCATTATTACTCAACAATTTCAAGGACATAGGTTCTCATCTATGGAATTCGTAAGGTAATCCCTGTAGACGAATCTGCCTACCCGTATTGTTCAGGTTACATCAAAAGGCTTGCAATAAATAACGATCGTATAGGCTCAAGGACAGTAAGTAAAAAGCATCCCGTGCAATTGAAACACACTCCCGGGGTAAGATAACGGCAATAGAACCCTTTTACAGCTCATTCCCACCACTGGTGGCCGTAACCTGCCAGTCAAAGCGAGGCCGACGAACGTCTGGAATAAATCGTCGTTTCATCATTCTTCCTGCATGCAGATCGTACATACATATGTGCCTGTATGCGATGGATGGGTTTTGTTTTGTTTTGCTTTGAATCAAAGCTGAACACTCTTGCGTCAATACGATTGCAGCATGGTGACATTCCCGACGGTGCTTGCTTTAACTCTTTTGCCACTACAGCAGGATTTACACGAAATGTTGGCAACTTCACAATGCCAAAGCTTTACACATCCTGAGACAAGCGGAGTGCCTAGCCCGGGATAAAATGTACAACAAAACAGCCGTTCACGACACGACAGCGAGCGTGCAGCACTTTTAGCAGCAGGGTAAACGAAAGAGTAAGCAAAACTTCATAGAGGGACAAATTTTCGTTCCCTAACATAAATACATAAAGAAATAGAGTTTATTGCATCGTAAAATATGCAATTTTGTTGTTATATTGGCGATTTAGTCTGTTCACTTTTTTTCTTTGCTTTTAATTTGTATGAAACTGAGATTGCGGCTGAGGTGGTTGGAAAGATATGCACGCCTTCTGAGCTAGTACCGTGCAACCATTGCCAGCTTGAAGCTATTTTGACTGTTTACTTAAGCTGGAAAGCATCACTTCGTTTCACAATATATTTCTATGGTGACGTACCCTGGCGACGTGTACCCAAATCGTGGAACTTTTTTGCCGAAACGTACTTTTGTGATAATCAATATTTCGTTATTCATTTTTAATTATGTTTTTAAGTAATGATCTTTTGTTAACGAAAATTATAGAGTCAATCTGTGTGATGTTTTTAATTGAGTAGTTGCTTCGTGGAACAAATAATTACCTGCTAATTGATTAAATATTTATATTTCAATATTTAGTCCCATTCCCCATTGCATCGTATCAAGGTGTTCAGTTTAATACACTGATTTAATCGCAATTAGAAACCCATCTGATTATCTCGCTCAAACCCGCAGCGAACATAAATTATCAATTAAGTTAAGCATTATGTGTGTATCAAATAAAAGCTTGCTGGGATGTGCCATGAAGTGAAGAATAGTGCTAACGGTGTGTTTGTTATAATAACAGGTAATGCAATACTTCTTACAATAAAAAAGAACAATACGCAGCTATTGATTCAAAACTGATCACTGATGATTCGGTACCGGAACTGTTATTTAAAAGACATCACTAGTATCTTCACCACCGGCCAACCGGCTACATCATTAGATAGTCAAGACTATTATTGATCAAAACTTATACGACCAAGGTGAAATACACCACATTCAATCCCACAGTCAAGAATAGGTTTATTTTTCCCTCTTTTGCGAAAATAGTACCTTTGTGTATATTTCTTAAAGATTTCTGGTGTATAGAAAACAATTATGATGCTGCATCTAGTTTTTTTTTTAATTTACAACGATAATGTATCCTATTGATTGGAATTCCAATTTCTTTCAAACAAACATTTTTACAGTTTAAATTTCAGGTATAATCAGTACAGTAAAGATAAAGATATAACACAATGCTGATTAATGCATTCGGTTCGGTAGTAAATTATTAACCTACGGGGCTGCATAAAGAAACATCCGTTGGTGATGCTAGCGTATACAGGTCGTATACAGTAAGAAAACGAAACTAACTCGTAACTGGTATAGTATTGATTATTCCGTCGGATTGTTTCTTGAAGAAGGGTTCGATGAGAAGGGCTTTTTTAACTAAGCCAACAATCTATTGGTCACCAGGATTTGGTAATGAAAGGAGAGGAGTATAGGTTACGGCTAGTCATTAGTTGATAAAAACAGCTTGTCACCAAGCCTACTATTTATGGTCACAATGTGACTGTTATTTTACTAGTTTATAGTTATATATTCGCTTAGACTAGCTCGGTGAAAAAGCCGACATCCAAAGAAACCACTGGCAGTAAATTTGTTGGATGTATGTAGTGACTGAGTTCGGCGCAATTCCGCGAAAAAATCGGAACTATATTAATGAAGACTTAAACAGTACTGAAGGAATCAAGGGATGATGGATCACAAAAAATTCCAAAAAAATACTTATTGTCAGTATCTATTTTTGACAGTTTACGAAACGCATATTTAGTTGAAAGAAAAAATCTCCTTGAAGTTCAGGATTCTGATTCAACAAGATATGCTTGATTTTCACTATAAAGAGAAATACTAACCGTGAAATGAAATTTACTCCCCGCATTTATGTTTATTATATTTTTGAAACCTAGACTTATGTGAATACAATGGAGTCATATTTGCAATATAAGTATAACATATTTGTATTTTGGATAAGAAGTTACTAATAAAAGCTTTAATTATCGATAATTGCAATGAATTTGTTGTATAACAGAGTGTTGAAGGAAAGTGATGAAATACCGACGGTGATATTTACCTTTATCTTCATTCATTAATCTAAATCATTTGCACACTACCGACGCCTTCTTTAAAAATCACTGCCTTATTCCAGAGTAGTTGTTTTTTGAAAAGTTATTATTACTGTTTCATTGTATCTTTATCATATATATATATACAGTTTTTTATTCGCGAATGACGGCCAGGCCGTATTGCTATCTTTATCATATATATTGCTAGCCAAACAATAAGCTGGCAATCGTTTGATAGCAATAATCCCTTTACGAATTCGAAACCAAATGTTCAAGTGTTTCCACTATCATAATTTTCCTTATTAACCTGCCAATCATGATTGGCAGCATGCATTGCTTTTTCAATAGACAAAACAAAACAAATAAACTTCACACTCTATGAAAAATGATTTAACAACCGAATCTAACTAAACTGCATAGCGTTTATGGAGCATAATTATTTGTTTACCTCGTTTACATACGTTAAGCCATCGTAAATACATTCATCATCACATCTCAACGGCGTGTGGTGGAATCTTCCTTCTCAATATTGGTGATTGCAACAGCTGAGGCCAAGTCTGCAGCTATTTCAATTTTTGCTACACACTATATGAACGCAAGAAAACATTTCCATGCAGGTTTCCTCGCAAATCTGTACCTCAACTATAACTGTGTTCCCGGACCGAGTTCGCATGCATGTGGTGTTGATCTCCTTTCTACTGTGGCGTTTAAAATGGGGACCTGACTTTCTTCCTCTTGGAAAGGAGAACAAACCAATGCGGAAACCATAATGGATTCCCTCTTTCGCTGGAATGCGTATGGTTATTGTACGAAAAAACAGGCTCGCTAGAGTTGATGTGCTGAAACGGTTTTTAGTACAGAATGCAGGCTAATGTAAGAAAGCTCAAAATACCCGCCCATATTTCAAAACAGCAATTTTCTTTCTCGCTTTTGTTACGCTAAAGCTCTACGAGAAAAAGTAGCGGCACCTCATACACCACCATCAACGCAACCGATTGCGTACATTTTTAGTACAGATTAGGAGAGTTGGACTGAACAGTGAGGAACATTTTTTTTTATTTCACCAGTGCTTTCGTAGGCGACCAAGGTGGAGGATCCGTTTTTGCTCACTAAACAGTTCTCGTCGTGCTGGGTAAGAGATATTAACTTTCCATCAAACCCTTGTGCTAACCGTTTTGTGTTGCTGGATACGTCTTAGCTAGATGGTTTGTGCCCCTGCTAAAGTTAGGAAAAACATTTTCCTTGAAATTTCCTAGCTGTCCTTTCACCACGAGAACTTTGGAAAATTTCCTTTCTCACCTCTAATGATATTTGTTTTCACCAATCCTCAGGCCATTGTTTTGTTTGTAAATTTTAATTAATCTTGCAATGTGCGAAAGGATGTCGTGTCTAGGAATTGTTTGGTAAGTTGAAAAAGGAAACATTTTTTGACGGCTTATGCTCGTTGCGAGCTGCATATTCTGAGTATCTGTATTTTATGAATATCTGTTGAATGTACATTAAGTATATGCTATCCAGCAATTAATTGATAATATGATGAAAATGGAATCACACACAGATAATATTTTGAGAGGCTTACGTGACAAAGTAAATTTGTCGACTGAGATTGATCATTTGTATAACTCATTTAATCTTTTAATCATTGCTCAATCATCTTTAACCGTTAAAGTTTTAATTAACCAAATCAAACATTTTGCACCAGTTAATATATTTCTAATGCATTTGTTTATTCTTATCTATCATTTCCACAACCTTTTTATGTAGCATCCATAAGAAATGCAAAAAATACTATAAAATTCATTCCAACATTGTTTAAAAGCAACTTAATAGATTTTATCCAGTTCGGTCTAGAACAAAGAATCAATAATAGCTATATTTATTTCAAACAGCTTATAATTATTAGTTTCTGTTAACCAAACCAAAATTTCTGGTAAGATAGTAGTAACGGATCCGTTCTTGTACACGATAGGACCGGTATCAACATCTCATCCGGATTGTTTCTCTGTAACACAGCCGTTGTACACAAAACAAATAAATTGTTTTTTTTTTGCATCATACTGTGTTCAGTGTGTGGAATATGTCTTATGTATGAATGTTTTCATTTTATTTAGTGTAAAAACTTTAATTCTGCTTGTTGGATTATGTTTCTCTAGAGCAACATATAGCATTGTGCACTTCAAGCAATATAGTCAATTTAGATTACATTTGAACAAGCAACGGGTATTGTGTTGAGAACTGCAAGTGCTTCTCAGTATTGTAGGAACGCAATGAGCAGGAACGTATGGAAGGATTCAAAGAATATATATCCATCGTTTTGCTTGCAGTTTGTGCATCGATAGCATGTGATTGTTCAATCTTAATTCGGCAATAAGTTTACTCGTAGGTGTATGAGTTTCAAAACAACAACAAAAATCTTACCATTGTTTAGTTCGCCGGACATTTAAATTGTTTGGGCATAGTTATGGCATATGGTCACAGAGGATGAGGCCATATGCGTATGTATTACTCTATGATACCGATTGAACCGATGGAGGCAATGGGGTGCAATTATCATTTTTCTTCTATCTATAGTTTGCCACCTACGCACACCAACACCTATATGAAGCATTTGCCCGCTCACCCCTAGAACAACGACCGGTTCAAACTTACACACACTAGCTCTTCCGTCAATTCGCTTCACCAACACTCGGACTTGTACCACACATTCAATTTCTTTGTCATATAAACCCTATCTGCGGTTGCTGCGTCCGTTCCGATCATTTCATATGCCCAACATACAAAACACGCACACTACTAATCGCTATCCGTTTTATGCCAGTGTGCGTGTAATTTGGTGGCTTCCTTACATATTCACATACACCAACAACAAATATGTAACTCGCACACCAACGCTACTCTATCTACCACACAATGGTTGGCGTATTGTATTTACTTTGCAAACATCAAAGGGGGTCATGTTTTTCACTACTGAACATTTTCCGCCTGCCGCCATAGCAGGACCGGGACCAGCGTGTAGGCCAACTAACTAGGGCTCGTGTCTGGGACAGTTTTCCACCAAAACGTGTTCAAACGTTGCCGGGAAAACATCGTAGTTAGCAGGAGTCAAACATCGTTCTTACGAAACACAAGTCTTTAGGTGCTAGAAGCAACATTCGGTGTGTTGTGGAAATAACTTTGGTTTCTATCTAGGCAACTTTAACCAACTGTAACAAGCATAGCGTCACAAATCGCTGGTCGGAGGCTATGAGGCAAGCTACAGCGCAGAAAAGTAGTGGCCCATGCAAGTTGCATCACCAGTGAAACTACTTTGGGACTTCGTTAAACCCGAGCTAACAACTGTAACCCACACAATCGAAGCATTATATTCGGAAAAGTTCAAATTAAATGGATAAGAATCGGTCAGTTCACCACTTATCGGTAGCATACAACTAAGCTTGCAGCGGCAAACTTATTTAGCTTTTGTTTGTGCCTATTATCATATATTTTTGGTTTCATCAGTATTGCCGTATTCTTGATACCGTTATCTATTGTTTCAATGTGTAATTGTGCGTTTTCCCTAATGTTTTGTTCCATTGAACTCACCTAATATTTTGTGGTAGGGCATGATTTTCTCGTTGTACTATGTGTAATATTTTCCTAGTTTCATTGTTGTATTTCTGTCCAATTCATTACTATTACACCACTATCGACAGGATTTACAGATATGTGATCCATTGTTGTGTGTCATAGCATGTGGCAAATGAAGATTCTGCACCAGGTGCATGGTGTGTCTGGACCAGGAGCAAGCCCATTATAACGAATGTAAGTATGAAACATAAACATCCTACCCATTGAATTCCCTAAAAAGTTCCTAACATTACAACAGTACGAGTGTTACAGTGTCTTGTGTCTAAAACCATTAGGTATGTGCAAAACTTTCATCTAAAATCTTTATTAGTGGCCTTATGAATTCGCTGCGATATTGCCCATTTGTTTAAAACAGCATTGTCAGTCCATCAAAAACAATACAGAATGGGACTTTTAGTTGCTTCCACCTGTCTTCCCACTAACACACAAGCAAAACCCAAAACATACGTTCCGCTCGTGAAGGTAGCAGTAATGACACGAGCTTTTAAACGGTACGAACCCTTGCAAACTAACCATCTCATTCTACCGTACGTTCAACTTTCATTCCGTTCATTCATTCTTTCAACTACGCATTCATCAATGCGTCAGACAATGACTCCCTTTCATTAGTATTTCACCCACTGAGTGGGTATTACGGCGTCTAATGTAAGCCATGCGTTTATTGGCTGCAGAGTATGCGAGACATACTAATGTAGCGAATCCAGGAGAGGACGGTGCTGTGTGGTGTGTGTTTACATGTCAGCTGGTGATCTGTCATTTATTCATTCGCAGTGATGTTTCATTACGCTTCACCCACACCATCCAGTTGCAATTCTTTCTCATTTTTCATTCGTAACATTACACAGCTTCTCGTTGGTAGGATCGCAATTTTTTAATACATTTTTCTATTCATTTATACAGTTTTTTTCCTCTTTTTGCAATTATTGTTGGTCATGCATAATTGTAGCTTTTTAATGTCATCTTCTGCGATATGTTCTCGACATGACTGTTCATGAAAAGATAAGAATATGAGTAACCTTAGGGGATGTGGTGGAAAGTAAGAAAGAAGTAAGAAAGAAATGCCTCCCACCTGTGCTAACGTTACAGGATAAGACTCCATCACTTCATTCGTTCCGTTAAATGCAACGATACTATCCAACATATTCTTTAAGCATTTTTTAAGGAATTTTGTACAGGGCATAATTATTTGGAACATTTAGATATGTTATTACATTCAAATGCACGTGCGCAAATTCAACAATAGACAAATTGCACAGTCAGTAGTAAAAACTGATAGCAGAAATAAAAGCATATCTTGAGCAAATCCAATTTCTGTGCTTGGCCAGCTTCGTAGCTGCCAAGTAGCCCAAGTAGCTGCGGCGCCTTGGTCGTAACAAGCAACGCGGAGAAATTCTCATTCTCCTTTTCTCCCCCTGGTTCACACCCACTATCACGCTCAACTACACCAGAACCTAACTGGAATTGTGCATGTAAATACTGTAAAATGTGAAATAGAGGCGAGAACCTGTTTTGGTTGCTATAAAAGTTGCTCCTTTTCATTTCTTTACATTACACTGCTCCGCCTCTGGTGGGTGGGAGAGGCATTGGGATGCTTAATACTAAGGCAACGCAGGAAAGCTATTTACGGGGCGAGTAGGATAGTAATAAGGTTCACTTTTCGTCCTGCATGTATTATGGTGGTATTTGGAGTTTTTTCTCCACTGATTCAGTTTTTTTTCTTCAGTTCGCCTCCAAGTCCTATAGCAGAATATTCCTACATTATCGCGTTGGGTCACAGGAAAGAAATCAGAATACCCCTCCGTACACAGTAGATGGCGAATGGCAGATAGTCGGAAAGATGCGATGTGGGTGTTAAATTTGCATAAGTATGAAGATGCCATCGCCTGATTCGCCAGGGAGAGCATTATGGGTGTGTGTGCAGTGTCTTCATTGTGAGCATAATGCAGCTCCACACTGTTCGAAAGAGTAAAGTAAGGTATAAAAGGTTGTGGTGATAGAACAGCAATAACAACAACAATGAGATCAGTAAAAATACTAATCAATAGATAGGAATGTGTTTGCTATAGGTTTTGTTAGTATTAGCGCCACTACATTGTACTAGCTACCATGTTATGTGTTTTTTCCATTCGATAGCCAGTAAGCAATATTGACCATTCTTTTAATTAGGCGTATAAATTTTTGTGTTTGGTAGTTTGACTGTGATTAACCTATTTGCTCAAACTTTCTGGTAGAGGTTTATGAGCCAACTGGTTAATAAAAAATAATTATTTCTGCTGTGCTGACAAATATCCCGAGGTTAAATTCTACCCGAATTGGCATATTTTCATTTCATATTGCCTTAGAATATCGTCATGAACGTTGGCGTAAGATGTACACAAAACAGACCGAAAACAATTGTGATGCTTTAAATTAATGTAAGGTAAAAACAAAACAATGCCATTTTATTAAACAAAATAAATATGTGTGAACGCTGATTCCAGGTTTGCAAGAGAGAATACAAATGTGAGAGAAAGAGCGTAATAGGTTGTCTGAGCATAAAGAAGAAAAGTAAATAAGCGCAAAGAAACGAGCTGCTGAAGGTAGGTAGATATTCACTAGGAGAACCAAAAACATTTGACTCCCAAAAATTCTCGTCGCAACCTATCAAATCTAACATTATTGCACACTCGAGGAAAATCCTGAACCCGTTCGATACATTCTGCAAGAAAGATCCCTAAGGGTAGAGACTGATAAATCGAATCAGCACAAACAGCACGGTGAAACCCAAGGTTGCCAAGATTGCAACAAGAAGGCCGGAAAGATGTACGGGACGACGGTCGAATCGACGTACGAATTAAGCATTGAATACATGGCATCTATGACGTTTCGCCGGAAAACAAGGAAGCCTTGGAAAGTGTGCTGCGTCGTCGGTACCTCTCCACGCTAGTTGCCGACTCGTGTTCTGCCAACGGTAACGTCGATGTTCGCATCATGAGAACGATTTCGTTCCGTTTCATCAATTGGTCCATTTTGTTTCGACTGCTGCTGTACATTCGTTTCTTTTTTTTCAATTTCAAACCCATCGTTGTGTGTGCACATCTGGCCACTTCAAACGATCGACAAAGTAACCCTTCTCGAATGATATGACAGAATCTTCATGGTTCCAGAAATCGTCAAATCTTCTCGCCCACCTAAGCTGTACAAGGTAGGTTTGGGTATATTTAAAATATTGTACATCTGTACTCTCTCTTTCCATCTTTCTCAACCTCTCCTGCTCGTAATCAAGGGTGCAAACGGCCCTTTACTGAAGCAGGTGCAATTATATCGATATGATTCTGGTAAATTGCGAACTATTTCACAACCAGATTTTTCCATGTTGCATTTTTTACTTTCTTTAGCGTATGATGAAGCAGAGTTTTTAATCATTTAAAATGCATTCATGTGTAAGGCAAAACTAGCTATAAAAAAGCAAGCTAGCCGATACGATACACACCCGACGCATGTTTCCTGGTTAGGAAACAAATTTTTGGATGATTTTCCACTTTAACTTTTGGAAAGACCGGTTTTCTCATATTCTTATGTTGGATGTCCAATATGTACCAAAATGGCATATTTACATAAAAAACTGCACAAGTTCTTTATCTAAGTAGCTTGGTGGTTGAAAATCACACACTCCCCCTGTACCAGGACTCACAGGTGGCCAGCATCGGGTTCGGTGGATACAGAGTAAGTATAGTATAACGTTTCGTAATTTCTTTAGGCATCGACAGACACCTCAAATCGTTCGTAGGAAGCTGTATGCGTGCGGTGGGAGCTACAAAAAAAATCTTTCAACGACCACCAGCGGATGAAATGACGGCAGTGGAAAGTGGCACCCATCCCAATTGAGATTTTCTTCAGTTCCTATTTCCGACATCACCCTTCGGACGTCAACGATTCCACTTTACGCAAAATGCGCACGCGCGCCACGGCGCTTAGAGGTGTGCGTGCTGACTCACATAATCGTTTCCGAATTCTTTCTCTCCAGCAGTTTTTGGGCAGTTTTCCATCGCACTCTCTCCTGGCATCCAGTCAGCAGCTGGGGTGCCTCGACAGTCGAGAGAGGGTACGCTCTTTCGGTGTTTTTTTCCTTCCTTTTTTCATTGCTGAAGCAACCTTTGTCAATTGCCGGTAGCTACTGCTGCTGCTATTGTGGCGACGCGTTTTCGGTCGTCTCTCGCAAGTTTTGGTACGGACAGTATATGCAACACGCTACACTCTCACAACCCAGCCATACGGCCAGCAGAACACATCGTCGTCATCTTTAACGCCTTCGTAGCGGACCGTGCGCTGCTCTCGTTGTCTTCTGGCTCGTTTCTGTGTTTTCTGCTTGCACGCACCCCAGCTTCCGCCACATCCATCGCTGTTACGACCTTTAGTATGATGTGATTTTGTTTTCTTCAGTTGTCACTACAATACGCGGTATCAGTGAAACTTATCGCAATTCTGAATGGTTCGAATCGTTTCTAAACGTTAGTGCCAAATAAAACTCATCATCATGAACACAGTTCAGTGGAACAGAGTGTGGTTTTCTTTAGTTAATTTGAGGCATACAATATCCATTCCAAACGGTGCATTAAGTTTCTTCAGAAGCGATCCCACATGTATGCATGGCTACAGGAACGGTAAAGTGGATGCAGTGAATACCATTGTTAACTATCAACTTCAACATACCAGTGCAACGTATCAGTTCTCCATGTGATGCTCAGTGTTGTTCGAGTGCCGCTTCATGAACGTATACTGAATGTATCCTGAGTGCTACTTATCCGGTATACCTTCAGTATACGTAACAAGAGGCGACACTATCATCGTTAATGGTGTTATTTATTTTGCCGAGTGTTTAACGCTGTAATAAGTGAATCCATGAGATCCTGAGTTTATTGTTGAATCGATTTTCTCGATCTTCACCGACTGTTGATAAGTGAACCGATTTTGATTTTCTGCATACAAATGTCGAGCCGAATGGATACCATTCGTTACAATTATAGGCACAGCATGAAAACGCTGCCGTTACTACACTTTCGTACCATTTATTGTATCAACTCCACAGGTATCAAGCCGGATGACTTCATTAATCGTGTCTGCGTAGCTGGAAAGTGTGATACATTATCGACGCAGGAGCACAGACAAGACACATTATGGACGTCATAACAAATCATGAAGGTCGCGGAAAGATGAAGCATTGTAGGAATGAGAAATAGAATTGCACGTAAAACGGCACACGAACGAGGTGAGAAGGAGTGCGCAAGAGCAAGGGGGACTATTAGAAGAGACGTTAAAGCAAAAGAGTACACGTTTTCAGAACAGGCGAACGATACAACGTAGAACAAAGTTTAGCTGTGTGCAGAGTGCTACTGAAAAAGATAAGAAACACCGATTTTGAAAAGCAATTTCTGCTTTCTGTGATGCATATTTGTTGCCAGACTGTACATAATGCCCACGAGATGAAACAACTTTCCTGCTCCGAAAACATCGACGATCGACGAGAAATTTCTAACAGGCAGGCGCACTAACGAAGGTCTTGCCGTCTCTTACGCACATACAATTTCTGAATATACCTCCGTTAACGTTTTTTTCCTGTTTTTATTGAACGAAGGATGGAAGACAAGCGCGGATCGGTTCAACTTCTTCCATTGGTCCCTTGAGATTTGTTGGTGTAATGAATATGTAATGTAATATTAATATTAAATTTTTGTTAGAATAAAGCTTTTTGTGGGATTCACATACCAAATCGGGCGTACACACATTCAAAAATACACAACCGCACACACGCGCACACATTGAAAGAACGACCATGCTCCTCAAACTTTCTCTCAAGCATGTACCAGCACCTCTGGCGGAGTTTCGATGAAGCTGCAGTGAAAAGACCATGGTAAAAATGGAATGTTCAAATGAAAAAAAAACAGGTTTGGATCAATTTTCAAACTGGTTTGCCTACCTTTTAACAAACAATAGTTTATTACACAATTTTGACTATCCCTCTCCAGTGAACGATATCAATTTATATATAGACGATCGAAAATTGTCTTTGAAGCAAAAACAATATGCATGATATGTTTACGATAGTTGATGCTGCGTTCGTTTCAGAACAAACATTCTATCGTAAAACTGTTACCAAACACGCAACAGTAGTATATGGCAGTTTATTTATACGAAAAGAGCTTGGTAGCGTGTTCTTTGGCAATTTATCGAACAGAACATACCATTACGTGTTGATGATGGTTAACAGAACATTGTCCCCAACACAATATACATTACGCTGGTAAAGCGCTCTCTCTATAACACAATACTTGAATTTTTTTGTGTGTTTTTCGATTGTTTCACATGAAAATCTCATATTCACACTTCACACTTTTCCTTGTGTAAAGCAATGAATTGTCGAAATATTTTGTTGATTTTAATAACTCTGTTCATAATTTGCATTGGCTTTTAGATGTTGTGTTAGGAATACAGAAGTTAAGTGTAAGCAAATAAATTCCTAAATCTAATGTGGTTTAGTTCAAATCCCACCCGGACCGTTCCCCCGTAGTGAGGACTGACTATCCAACTACGTGGTAATAAAAAGTCTCGTGAGCCAGAAATGGCAGGCACGACCGAGAAGGTCGTTACACCAAAGAAGAAGAAGAATGTGCTTTAGCTTACGCTGCTCTAAACTGTATTAAAAATCAACTAGTTTTTTAATCATAAAGAATGGCCTGTTTTGGTTACAGTTAGAAAATAAATTAAACTTTAACTAGCCCGCAATTCACATTAATTTGGAAACATTTCCTCTTTCAAACTGTGTAAGGACCGGATGGAAAAACCAACTTGAGATAAACTTGAAATATTTTGAAAAATCTGTATATTATAATAATCGTAAAGGCGCAGGTATTTCACACAAATCAACCAGTATCTTGTCCATCTGGGTCATGTTTCCCAAAGATGGAGTGACTATCCAGTTGCTGGTAAAAACAAGTTGTACAATGCAAAAAACTGTAAACCTAGACCAAGTACTAAACATTTGAAAAATAATAAGAATTCTTTTAGATCAAACATTTTACTTCTTGAATTGTTTATTTAATAGAATTTTCTACTATTCGTCCATCGAAAATGATTGAAACATGTTTATTTGCTTATGACAGAATACGATTACGAATGCATGTAGAATATTTGCTAGAAGTTTTTTTCTAATTTATTTTTTTATTCCATTATGAGGGCCAAAATTGTTGAAGTTTATACAAACTGTAATGATGCTTCTTACAGTTTACGATTACAGACACTGACTGTAATGACTAATGATTATTTTTCTTAAGAGTTCTAGGATTGTTAACCAGTAAGGAACAAACTATTATATTACAGCATTATGATGATAATAATTTTAGTTCATTAGACACGATCATCTTTTGTTACTAGGAAAATTTCAACTGTTCCCGTTCGTATAATGTGTTGCATTGAATGTAATTGAGAATTGAATTAAGCTCATTGCAAATCCGTATTGGATAAATACGGTATAAAAACAAGATTTCGAAGAATGAGTGCATAAGGAACAAAACTTTTACAACCATCTTCGAGTTTTCCTATCAGAAATATTAATTTTCATCAAAAAAAGAGCATTTAACGAAAAACAGCCGTGCCACCAACTACCTAACTGATCCTGTTTATCTTCAGATCTTATTTGCCCTAGCTGGTCTCAAAAAATCTAACTAAAACAGTCAATTCATAGTACGTTTGGCCATGCTACGTTGGAAAACCACACTTACTTAAAATGTTGTGTATTTTTATGATTAAAAATTGTGTACCCAGGCTATTAATTAAAAGATGAGTCACAAACTAATAATTGGTCTCGTATAGTCCGTGTACATAGATTTTCCAGTATTGGATTGAACTGGGCAATACTGAAGATGAAAGTTACATTTGTTTGTTTCATTCCAAATGTATGAAAACTTCTTTCGATATTTTTAACAAATATTAGAAGTTTTACATTTATATTAATGAGCAAACACCATAAATTGTTCATCAATGAATCCGTTGTAGTCAGTAAATAAATTTTAAACGATAACAGTTTTTTCATAGACATACTTCTAAAGCAAAGTGCTGTGTACATGGTAGATAATATCACACGGAGCTTATGGAAAAAAATACTCAGGCTGTGAATATATTGCATGTTTACAGGTAGCCCTTACGGATAGAATGTTTAATTTTATCTTATATATATATATTCGTTCGGTAAAACTGTTCCGAAAACGGTGAACCAGAATCCGCATTATCATCTGCCTATAAGGGCGCTACACTGATATTCAGCAAGACAGAATGGGCGAGAGACGGAAAAAAGTATGGCATCAAAAACAATGTCACACAAACATGGCCGCCAGTTTCATCCGTTCTGCGCAGTTCCATTTTCCAACGGTTAGAAAGCAAGCGAAGAGCAGCAGAAGAAAACGAAAAGGAGAAAGGGAAAAACTTGAATCTTACGCAGCCATCTGTAGATCACGGGAGTAAAGAGAGTCAGGTTGTGTGGACCGCAGCCATTATTGAGCGAGCTCCGTGCGAACATCATCTGTTTCGTTCTGTTAAGAGGTTTCATCTGGCGTACGTTCTGCTAACAATCCACCTAATAACATTCAATCTTTCGCTTAGCTTCGGCACTGTGTAATCCATGTTATCGAATGCAAACCACAAAATAACCTTTGTTTTGATAAAAGCTTTTTAAACGTTACTGTAGGCTTTTGTTATTAAGTGTTAAATTTTATTACGAACATATTTTCTAATATTTTTATAACTACACATTTCAACTAGGAAATGCCATTTATGTGGTTAAGGAAAGGATATTTCACTTTATTGTATAAAAGTAAGTTATTAGTGTGAAAAATGCTATCAGAAAGTTGATGTATTTAAATTTTGTGTCATTGTCATTGATATGATTATGATTTTTTCACAAACTGTTATTCTTGTTTGATAAAATTTCATTTAGACTGTGGAAACGATAAAACCGTCTCATTAACTTCACTTTTCTGCGATAAAGTTTAGAAACGTACTTCTTCTATCAGAAAATAATGCAAATTGTGTATATTCTGAATTTCAAAATTGTACAGACATAATTTTTTATTTTGCTGAAACACAACAGAAAATTGATTCATGCAAGTTTTTATTTAATGTTCTCTTTCGTTTATCTCGCTCCGCTTTTACTGTTTTATTTAGCTGTTCTTTTTTCCAACCTCAGTTAAGGTTACTCTCCACAAGAGATACGTTCTCAACTTTAACCGATCGATTATCTTTTGTTCTCCCAAAAGATGCTCACTCACACATTCGTAGTAATTATGGTTATGGGGTAAGTGAAATAGGATTATGTGTGGCATTTTCACGGAGGCAACCATCAACTCTGGGTATTACTTTCTCTTTCGATACTTTCTCCAGAACATCTCATGGAAAATATAATATGGAAAAATGGAAAGATATCCTTGTTGAAAAGCTAACCGGTCCCCGAGTTTGTGTTGTATCGGTTGTATTGGACGGGAAATAACTTGGTGTTTTTTGCAGCAGAACATACGCCTAACAAAACCGTTCTACCAACAGAACATGATAATGGCCAGTAATGATTATTTTATCAGTGTTAAAAAGTCTTGAGTACATGCGTGCTTAATCTATAGGTTAGTCGGCCGGAAGACATGTTCTACATTCTTTCTTCTGGATTCGTATTTTTGATTGGGAACAATATTACATTCTTCCTTAAAAATGCGAATTAAATAAACGTAACGAAACTTCAACTGGGCAGGACCGGTGGCCGAAGCGATAACGGCGCTGGTCTCAAACGGCAAGACCGGAGTTCAAATTCCATCTGGACCGTTCTCCCGTAATGAGGACTGACTATCCAACTACGTGGTGTCAATAAGTCTAGTAAGCCAGTCATGACCGATTAGGTTGTTACGACAAAGAAGAATAAGAAGAAGAACGAAAACTTCAACATATGACGTGACACACAACCGATGCACTGAAGACGGTTGAGATTAGGCAGACGAATAATTATTGTTTTCAACATTTCTTAATATTTATAGTTATGGTTTAGCACTTGCATTAGTCATTTAGACAGACGTAACATGTTTTTTACTTTGGACAATCAGAGCAATGTGTGATTATTTGATGGTTTTATTCCTTCTTAACAATTTAGCAAAATAAAGATGATTACTAAAAAAAAGGTTGTAAGGCTAACCGCAACAAAAATGTGTAAATATCAATCAATATACGCTTTTGAACTCAAAATACAAATGAGCAGGTGCCCAACGAATACGTGTATTTATATTGAGTTTGAGTGGACAACTACCGTATGATAATAATAAAATAAGCATAAGAAAATGATCCCTAAACTAATCATTTGATCTAATAATAAATCGCGACCTGTGAAGAAATAGCGACCTGTGAGGATAATTCTACGGCAACATAGAAGATATGTAACAGAAATATGTTACTTTCATGCGTATTCTTAATGACAAGAGAATATTGTAAACCAGAACGAACGATTCGTATACCTACTGTTTTAATATCTTTATGAAAACATAATTCAACATACATAGCTATTTATTATTACATGCATTTCTCAGATAAACCAGCTAAAATGCTAATCATCACTACGCTTTCTTACGCAAAGGAATAGTCTTGTAGTGTCAGCAAAGACATTGCGCGGTAAAACATTCCCATGTATCCATTTCGGTAGCTGGAAAATACAGGTTTTCCAAATAATTGTGCATGCTTCCAAAAATTCTCATCATCATTTTCCACTGATTGATTTATACAGCTTGCAGTGTACGCTTTTTAGCTATGTCTGGTGGTTCTCCGCAATTGTTCATTTTATTTTACAAATAACTATCATTTATCACAAATGTCATCGATGCCAAAAGTGACAAAGCAGGGAGTGGTTAGCCCAATGGAAACCTTCGCTTGAGCCTTTTGTGAGGCTTGCAAAGCGACCGTTATTTGGAGGCAGGATTTTGTTTACGCTCCGTAAGCTCGGCTGGTGTTATCGGTGACGTTAATGGGGTCATTTTTTAGCTAACTTTACTACCGCACCGTTTGTATAAGTGCTATGCCGCCGTGGAATATTCGTAGCAGGCAACACGCACAAGAATTGCACCGCTGCCTCCAAGCGTCACACAAACGCAAGCCAAACGGCGCATTCTTGTGGTGTCAATAGGTAGACTTCAAGACTTCATTCCAATCAGAAGACCACAGTGGTTGTTATTGTTTGTACAAATTTTACAATGTTAAATGATATGGTAAACGTTTGTCAACACGATGCCTGAAATTTATGACTCCGGATGCGTACCCTTCAACTAGAAATTTTGGAAACCATATCTTCATCGTTTGAGCGCAGACGAACGTGGCTGCCAGAACAAGCTCTGAGAACGCGGACGGTTTGTGCAGGGTTAGATGGTTGTTGAAAACATGTTCTAACCATCGATGTAACATTATTGTATACGCAATAGCAGGACTTGGTTCAAGTAACTGTTACGTGATACGTGACTAAAACTATTATCTCAAAGTATAGCTTAATGGTAAAGATCCGAAATACCATACTAAATATTTGTACATGTGGGACTTCCATAAATCATGCAGCAGGCAGGCTGGGGAATTCAAAAACGTAATTCATTAATACAGCAAAAGAGCAGCTCCAGATGTTCAATCGAATGAATTGATCCGATTGCATTCACACGCATCAATTAAATGCAGTAAAAACAATAGAAACGTTTTTTTATAAAGCGCCAAACACTAAAACATGATAATCAAATCAAACTCATTTCCACTAACTTGAACCCCGCTCCATTTCTTTACATGGTACGGTCATGAATGGGCCAAACATCATAAACGTCTAATAGAATGTTCAAAATACAAAGAGATTTCCACGATTCTTCAATTAACTGGCTAGTTACATCACAATAGCACAATAATCATGTCGAACTTGTGATCTTTAACCAGTGTGCTATACATTTGCCGTTCATCAAGCGTCAAGTGAATCAACATGCGATATAATTGGTTAAATTATTCGGCAACTTAAATGATTCTAATGTGGCTGAGAATAGTTTTGAAAAGAAGCATGTTGAATGCTCCTTCGCCTACGCTTTCTTTGCACCTCCATCATCATTACCTGTATTGAGAAGCGGCGCACTTCGCACCTGGAATGATTCATATTTTAGCAATTGAAACCCTTTCCGCGGGATAACCGTTTATGCTTTCAATAGTGCTGCTTAAGCCACCATCCAAGGGAAACACGGTCCATTTAGTAGCGTTTTTAATTGGACGCCACTGCTGACTACTTGTCTGTTTGCTTTAATACCCAAACACTCAATGTCATAATGTAAGAATGAAACAATTTAATCAGCGTTGCTTGACATCACATGGTTGGGGCCCGAAACCATCAACAAAATCCACTGACTTGGAAGTATGAAACAAAAACAGAAAAAAAAACACTACAAAAATAAGAAATACTTTGAAGAACTTTGCTAGCCACAGCTAACCTAACAAATTCAAAGAATTGAATGAGCTTGGGTGAAGCAATTCCCTTCCCTTTTAAAATTTGGTTTGCTTTTGTTTTCTCCACGGCCTTCTCATTTGAGTCCCCAATATTCCAATTATCTGCAACCGCTCAACCTATCCTGCACGTTCTCATCTCTGTTTTTCGTTAAGCTTTGTTTCGACCTTTTTTTTCCCTCAGTTTTTCTTAGTTTACCATGGATTTCAGCTTTTGCCCTCCATTGAATATAAATTAGAATAACAAATTTTGTGTGATTCTGATATTCCGTTGGCCACTACTTTTCCTGCTGCTCGCCCGGCAACGTAAGAACATCGTGGCAACTACACTGGAACATCCCAGGTAGTCCGACTGGTTAAAAAACTTAACCCCGAAGGGTGGTTTTACTTGGTTCCGTTTTTGATTCCATTGCGGATTATTTCTGTCACCAGTTCGTATGACTGAGAGTTGAAATGAAAATTTCCATAGATCCACGCAGATGCAAGCATAAAATAGCAAAACAATTTCACTCTTGTGATTTATATTTCTTAAATTTCGATTTATTTCTTTCGTGAAAGGGTTTCGCTTGTGGTGCACTTCTTAATGTTGCTACATATGGTGCTATTTACTCTCTAGGGGTTCAAATTAATTGCGAAGGTTTAAATTTGTTTGAAGCATACATCCTAGATTTAAAATATCCTTTTTATGAAAACCGTAACAAAAAGAATAACTGATGAAAAACAAATCATTAAAACCTAAATAAAATATACACCAAATATTCGTATATATAACTATTCGTATAACTATTCGTTTTATAACTATTCGTATATATATATATATACATACGGGGGATTATATCTAATCAGCAGATTCAAGAGATAAAGATAAAAAGTATTATTATTGTTTCATAACCAGAAACGTTAACACAGAAACCTTATTGCTATGATTCGACGGGAAAACTCACGAGCCCTTTTCTCGTCACAAATCCCATTGGTATTATCGAACACGCTTTAACTAGAATAGTAGATCCCCAGGCTTTGGAGCGTTATAAAATATGCACTAAATCAACACATTCTTATTTGCATATTAATGAAATTTTTATCTCTCTGTCAAATTTCGGATTCGAAGTTTTTCGCACATAGGTTTAAAGTTTGTGCAGAATTTAAAGCCTAAACACTATTCGTAAGCAATCGAGGGAAAACTTTACATGCAAAATATTTAACTTCTTTGATCAATATTTTATAACTATTCGTATATGCTTTTGATTCAGTTGGAGTAATTTATTGGTTCAAAGTAAGCTGTATTAACCACGGAACATTCATAGGCAATAGTTTGACGCCAACACATGGAATAAAAACAAAATCTGGATGAAAACGAAACAGCTATTTTCTACCGGGAAATTTACCAATTCTGCACCTGTCCACTATATTGAGCCATTCCAAAAATATTCATCAAACGATCGCAATATAGTGCTCCCTGTGTAAGTTGATTAAAACTGTCACATCTGGTTCGCCAAATTCTATGATACGGTATTCTTTGTAGGGAGCAAACTAATTACAGTATTTGGGCGTGAAATAGAATATGTAGGATAGTGTGGCGTTCTCAACATCACGCAATGACCACATATCAAAACTTATGCTTTGGTTTACCTAAGTTTTACGGATGACCTATTGTGGAAATAGTCGATAGTTTGAAAAAAAGTTTGCTTAGTAAAACTCTTATCTATTTTTAGTGTAAATAACGCAGTATTGGTTTTATTTGTGATAATCGGAGAGGTCGCTCGCAAAACTGCTCACAATACTTACAACTACAGCTATTCAGTATGAATACACCATTCGGATTGATTGTAATTTGAGAATTATAAGACAGAAAATTGGCACATTACATAATATGGTATAATGTTAATAAAAACCAGTAAATGTGAGTTATTGAACGAATCCCGAGTATTAAACTCGTTAAGTTCAAAGGATGTTTTAGAATACGAAGCTGTCGTTACTCAGGTCTGGTCGTTTTTTCAGCGGATAGATACACCACAGTCTCATTTTTATATAAAACTAAAATTTCTTCATTTTTTTTCGGAATGTTTTGCGAGATAATATTTTGTACTGTTATACTTGTTCAAATATTCTGCTTTACTTGTTTTTGTTGTTTGTTTACTTGTTGTTGTTTGCTGTAAACTAACTAAAAGAACTGTAACAACTTACCTAATAATCCACAAAAAGCCATACGAAAAGTTGAAGATTCTGCATATCTGAAAAGTAGAGAAAATGACAAAAGATTTAAAGAGAATGTATATTTATTCAGCATAACGGTAAGTGAATAACTTTTTTGTAGAACTCATTTTTAGCCATCTTTTTGGAAATGATTTAAAGCACGAATAAAGCTAACACACTTTGTTATTTTTTTCTATTTTATGAACTCTTACATGGCCCGATTCCGATCAGCGCAGCATGGAAGCATGGATAGGTTCGCCTTAATTTGGATTTGGATAAATATTGCGAAATAAAATAAATCAATCTAGAACTATCATAAAAAACCTACACGTGCTAAGCAACAATTCAAGGGATAACCGTTGAATAAAATAGTTAATGAGAAACAATAACTTTTATCTACAAATCTACTCAATCTTATCTACTATAGTAAACCTTATAACAATATTAAACAACTTGTTTTCCTTGTTTTCTTCGTTTATTCGTTTCGGTCGGAATCGAATGATTTCAAAAAGTCACGTGCGAGAGATTTCTTTGTTTGGGTTTGTTTGTTTGAACACAATAAGTTTTTCTATTTGGTTTTTACCGAGTAAAGAATAATACTTAGTAAAGGATATTTATAAAAATTTTGAAAGAAAGTATTTTGAAGAAAGTCAAATACTTTCTTTCAAAATTTTTATAAATATCCTTTACTAAATTTTTCTTACGTTGAAACTTTATAGAATACTAGTGAAACTGTAATACTAGTGAAACTGAAGAGCTCATTTGTTGTTGAAATTGCAGATGCTGTCGTGCAACGAAAAAAATTAAACTTTCTATTTCTTTCGTCTGAAACCTATTTCGCAAGGACATAGCATCAAAGATACTTCTGAGATACGGCATCGTTTAACAACCTCAAAGGTCAAACGCTCGGGACATGTTGGAAATTCTTCTGACAAACCGGAACGCAACCCTTCATCCTGTTTCGTCATTGTTGCGACGAATACGAATCGTCACTTTCACCCAAACACATGCAAATGCATCGATTTGACTGAGTGCAGATAGCAAATCGGTGGGTTTCCATGTAACAAACAAAATGCATTTGGAAAGCGCAACCCCGCAGGTAAGGATTTATGCGCACAATTACCTGCCGTGAGGAGTAAACTTTCCATTGATTTATAACAGTATTGATTTGTATTTTTTGTGGCTCTCGTAGTTGCCAAAAGGGTTAAGTTGCGTATTTTATGTTTCACACGATTGAGGAATGATAGCAAACATCCATCAAGGACAAGGACTCAAGATGAAAGTTAGCAAAAAGTGAAATCGGCTCGCAGTTCGTTCAAACTTTACAATTAAACATAACTCTATGCGAAGAAACAATGGAAAAAAGCTGAATGACCGATGAAAAAAATGAAAAGCCGATGAATAATATTATCGTAAAGGATAGCCTTGTAAGTATCATTCTGATGAAAAATTAGAAAAGTATTTGCTATTGATCATAATTTACTGATATGTTTGAATAACTTCACGGAATACCCAAAAAAACATTATGTAGGGCGTCCCGATGAGGTAGTATAACTTCGCTAATCTTGCACACAGAACGACCAGCACCAAAATCTTATCCGAACCGTTCCGCAGTTTGACAAGGCAAGGACTAACTATTCAACTGCGTGGTAAAAACTAGTCTGCTAAGCCGGAAAAGGGTGGCATGAGCTAACTGGTCTTTCGGCTAAGCAGAAAGAAAGAAGGGAAGAGAGAAACAAAGGGAAAAAAACCTTACATAGACTAATTCGTTACACTCTAGAATGCTCACACACGATTCGATTTATGCTACAAAAGCTTATAACTGACACTATTTTGTAGAGATCCTTATCTTGGCGAATAGAACAGCGATGTACAGGTCTGAAAAATTGTTTTCTTTCATGTTCTACTACCTAAGGATTGCGTACCAATTAGCAGCAGGAACAAAAGTTTCGATAGTAATGTTACACTGCATCATAGGAATATGACCAATTAAATGTTTTGTAAGACAGTGACAAAGCTGTAAGACAGTTTTGGAATACGCGATTGAACAGGCTCAACCACATGCCTGAGGAATCCCATACAATATTCCCACCATACAGTTCAGTCACTTCTGATAAACAGCTCAAAAGTTCCCATCTTGAGAAAGCCGTATTATAAATTTCACCCACCCTCCATGCTGCCTACCTATGGTGATGCCAAAATGAATGACCATCCTGATGAAACGATTGGTGTGGAATCCATCCTATCAGCAGTAGGGGACCGCAAGATGCGCCACGCAGTACGGCTGCGCGCAAAGCGGTAGTCAATAATTTTCATAGTTTTATTGCTCTTCGCTAGCGTATTCTTTTCGAGGCAGAAAATAGGTGATTAATAAACTATCCCAAACGCTAGGGGTAACTGTGTCAGCACTGAAGCACCCGCTGGGGAAAGGACCGCCTAAATAGCTCCGAAAAACGACCTCCGAACAAGAAGATGGGGTAGCAACGACATCGACATTTGAAACTAAATACAAAGTTTGAAATGCTCTATGGTGAAAGAAAATACGAAAAATGTAAGTTGCGCACGAGTTTTTTCCCCGTGTATCAATTGGATCGATACTTCCTGGAGGATGTATCTTGCGGGCTTGAGAGATGAAAATAGATCTAAATATTTAGAGGTAGACAAACCTATTAACTTTAGCAACAAAAGTACATGCTTTTCACATGCTCTATACACAGCTTTTCTTTACAGGTCCACATTTTTAATCATACAATCCTTCTGCCAACAATGTCAACCATCCATAATTTAGCAAACGATACACGTCTTTCAAATATGCTGCTACACAGGATGTAGTTTTTATCGCATATAAAAACAGTATCCAAAGCTGTATCCATCTAACAAAGATGCAAATGTTGTTGATTTTTCCTTTTCTTTCTTATTGATCATGCTACGGTTTTCCATCGATAAATATTTATAAATGTCTTGGAAAAACGATATCCTTGATCTGATCGAAACCTTTAGAGACATGGAGTCGCGGTGTGCCATGTTGTGGTTGTGAGCATATGCAAAAATAAATGTCTAGCGAAACCGAATGGCACTCACTCGTTCCGACATCCGTCGACATATATGAGGATGAAACCAATAGCGCAAACGGAAATAAGCGTTAGGGGAAAAAGATCGTTACGATAGTGGACTTTGTTGAGTTTTCTAGACTCGGTAATGGCCGAATGATAAATAGGTAGAACGTGGCAGGTACGCTGACAACCGCCGTTTGTCCCCTCGGGAGAAGCAGAAAGCATAATTCTCAAGACACCGGTGCTTTGAATCGATGGTCATAGAGAATTTAAAAAAAAACCATTTCGATAAAATAGATAGCTACTGTTTCGTTTCAAAGTAAACTGTAAATGCGTATTTTCACGACACTGGAGATGTCTTGAATTTTTATTCCTCAGTGCAAGTGAGTGTTGGGTTTTTAAGTCATTAATATGGTTGATACGTAAAAAGTTATAATTATTAACTTTTATTATAACTAACCGATTAATGTATTTTTTTATTGTCTTTTTATTTAAAAACCCCTAGACCACAAGAGTGGAGATTCTGTTTTTATTTTTATATACGCATTGGCACATATTAGTCAAAAAATTATTCTAGTTCTTCTCGGATTTTTGAAGTATCTCAATTTTTTTTAATATTTGGAACCAACTTAACTTAAGAACCAAAGGTTTACAGTATTGGCCTACTATTGTAGAAAGGATAATATTTTACTACGTTTGCTCCGTAATCCCAACACAGAACAGTTTTCAAAGTATAAGGGGAAAACTGTATTATTTTCTCAGTTCAACACCAAACTGTTGTTAAAATGCGTAACACGAATGTCAGAATTAAATAACGAGTAGTCAGAAATAAATAACGAGTACCCGGGTATGTTTTGCTCTTTTTACAGAGCTATTGTCTTGAAATTTTGGGAATGTATAGAAAAACATGTTTACTGTCATATAAACAAAAATTCAGAATTTTGCTATTTCTTAAATATTTTTCTTAATTTCCATTTATACCTCATATCTTTACAACCACCTAACCCGGTAGGTAACACATTTTTAAGACATTTTACAATTTTCGGTGGTTATCCTTGAAATAATGAAACTGTATGTAGGAAAAATAAATTAAATACGACATCATCAACCGAAGATATTCACCTTTTAATCCATAAACGAGCTAATTCGAATACAAAACGTATTACTTACACGGGTAGGTGTTTATAGAAGTGAAGGGGTAAAAATATTTGCAAGAAAAAACAGGTTAATTTATAGTAAAATGTACCTTAACTGAAAATTAATAGTTTAAACAACAATTAATATCGCATATAAACACATTTCAACACCTTAAATATCAAAACTCCATGCAAAATGTATTGCCTATCCGTGTTGGTGGTTATAGAAATGAAGATGTATTTTTGGTTATTGAAACAAAGGTTATTTTACAAATACTACTAATCAGTGCCTTATCCCGACGGCATTCTCAATTCATATTCGTAACAAGCTTGCTCTACATAACTTCGATTCGTTTGCTCAACGTATCTTCGTTGAATGTTTACATCATTTTTTCGGTAACATAACGAAACGAATATAACATTTTTGTTAGTTTTTTTTTTCGCTGATTACTTTTCCCGCAATTTCTTATTTGTTCTTCATTGACTAGAGCTTCAATATGATTAGAGCATGCATATTTTATTGCTCACAACATCATGCATATTTTTATATTAACTTTGCTCAACAACATCAACATTCAATTTCTACGCTAGACAGCAAATATACAAAAGCTCTTTCGTTTATGTCATATTTTTAACTCAGTGCTCTTAAACAAAGTTTTTACATTTTCTTTACAGAATGGGAGCTTTGCCGAATGGAGAAAAGAAAGTAAATCACTAGAAAAAATCAACCAAACGGAGTATCCATTCACTCCAATTGCCGAGTGTACCTTGGCCATGGTGGATGGTGTGTGAAATACTTTTCTCGACTATGAAATTTTCCATTCGGATCCCAAAAGAATCCTGTCTTCCGCTTATGACTCAAAAGAACACCCTCTTAAAATAACCCACAGTTATTTTTCGCACAAAAAAAGTATTACGTTTTCCTTCTTGACCACTCTGCGAGTTCTATTCTATGTTCCAACGATGCGTTAGCTATTGTTTGCGTTCACCATTACACAAAAAGATGCGCAAAAATGTGTTAGTTATATGTACATAGTGTTGCTGTTTTTTTTATAAAAACTTTATTTAGAGTGAATTTAAACACTAGTTAATATAATCTTGTGCGGGGATACATGAAAGGATGACGTACAGAGTTTACAATGAACATTCAAGGAAGGTTATATCAATCACAGTATTGTTGTTTCCTACAATATGGATGATGTAGTTTGCAAACAAACGTAGGATAGGAGTCCTCTTACTTGAGTTAATACTATTTAAAACATGTAAAAGGAGGGATTGGAAGTTAAGGGTGTGGTCAGGAACGATGGTTGCAATTTTCTGCATCAGTATGCTCCAAGCATAAGAATCCCTAGAACACTTACCAAATTTGTGCTCCAGGGTCTCAACTTGGCCGCATACTGAGCAGGCCGCGGGTGCACGATCCATCCTCTGCATCAGCACTCCAAGGGGGTATCTTGATTTTTGCAAACAAGTACAACGCTGATCGCTGGATCGACGACAATTGATTGCTGTTTATGTTTCTCCAAACCCAGCGCCATCGTACTGCAGACGACTCCAAGGCCACCTTTGCTTCTAGGCAACCAGAACCATACTCCTACGAAGGGTTTTGGCAGAGGTGTTGTTGTCCGGTCCGGTTGTGTAGTAGGCCATGTGCTGAACCACTGTTGGAGACATGGGTATGTCGTTGGAATGGAGCCTAAGTTCGGGGGATACCAGCACATGCGATGTGGTGGGCCCCGGCCCGCAGACACCCCTGCTCCGTAGTATACTGATTTGTTAGGAGGTGTAAAAAGTGGTGTTCTTCTTTAAATAAAGGTTACACAACTGCACATTCCCAAAATATTTCCACGTTGGAATGCAAACATAAATAGTTCTTTAACACAAATTCATATGAAATATCACTTTAGCCTGCTGCTAGGCTGATTCACAAATGTTCAGACCAATCGATAGAACACACTACTATTGATATGAATAACGATAACCGTACAATAACCAATGAAACCAACACTTCATGTACCTGAAGAAAATAAACAGTTTTGTCAAATGTTCAAGAAAAAATGAACCAAAATCCAATTTGATCAAAAATCCAACTAGCAATCCTCCGTACGAATAATCGTGTTGGACTCCTCTTAACATTTACGAATATGAACGAATTCGACTGACGTAGAATCTGGTCTGGATAAGGATAATTTTATAAATTTATGGTATGTTTGTATTTAAACAACGATTAATTAATCTCCGAGCGCATAAACCTGCACATCGTGTAATTATATTCATTGAAATACAAAAAAGGCTACAGATTAAATTCTATAATGAATTGAATATAATAGATTGACATTAGATATCATCGCTACACATTTACTATTGAATAATTTGGTATTTTATGAGAACAATGCTAGACGAAATTACTTCTCAATTATGGATTTTTTGTGTTTGCGATAAAGCAGATTAACCACTTCATCGTTTATTTTGCTTAGAAGAATTCACATTTGGATTCATTTCCTTACTGTGCCGGACATAACAATAAGACAACCCAACTGTGCGATTTTAAAATTACCACATCCGAGGATTTGAAATTGTGTGATTGTCACAACATACGGAAAAGAATTAACAATCGCAAAACATCATATCGTAACTTTTTTTAAATTTTACACTTAACGAATCATTGCGTCAGCTAGAAAAACTGGAAAAACTGGAGGAGCCGCTTATCTCCTCGGCCACCGGACCCCCCAGTTGGTTATGTTATTGACATAATATCCCTGCTAAATCGATAATTACAACTAAATATTACTGATAGTAAAATTTCTACGTGTAGTGAGTTCACACCAACCGCACATGAAGTACACAAAACAAAGAATGCATTATAGCTTTATCCGACACTGTATGCCGGGATTTGAAACTGTTTGAGAAACGAAAAGAAAAGTTTTGCAGAGAGGGCGCTGACGACCATTTAGCTCAGACAACAACCACACAAACGCTAGATGGCGCTGGATCGGTGCAAAGAAAAAGCAGTTCCATAACGAGTTTCACAATCAAGCTACAAAGGAGGAGGAGCGAGCGGGTGTGTATGATGTAGCTGGTGTGTGTGAAGTAGTCATGAGAGCTGGGCCAAACATACACTTACGCACTACAAACATGGATGCTATCGCGTACTGTCGTATACATTTGATTTTCAGAGTGCGCTGCAGGAGTGTAAGTTTTTTTGTACGTGTTACGATCATGCGCGTTACTGACCCGTTTCAATCGATCGACCATGTTAAAAGAATAAAATCATGGCGTTTCTGAATCCATTCGACAATTCCTTCAATCATTTTGAAGTTGATGAAGTAATGGGAGGATGAAAATTGATTTTGAATTTTCAAACCTTCTTCAATGTTTCATTTTTTTGCAACTTGTTCAAAAATAGTTAGTATATTTAGTAAATTGATTCACAACAAATTGCTATTCAATATGGTTTAGTTTCGACTAAAACATTCTGGTTTTTGCATATTTCTTCAAAACCATGTACAATGTATATTACTCACTAAACACAACAGTTAAAAACATATAGAAGTAACACTTAAATTGTGCATTAGAATGAAAAGGAGCACAGCATATAAAATTAATCCATGTTCAATATTCTTCAAACAGCTACATTCTTGAATGCAAAAAACGTTGAAAACCTTTCCCAAAAACGCCGGTCTGCTCCCAATTTACGGGAAAATTTAATCTATCCAATAAACTCAATATGTTTATAACCGTCGATTTGGACCATTAAACCGGTTTTCATTTTTCGATTCTTACTTGCTAGAGGTCTTCAAACAAGTTCTCCCAACAAAGAGACACAGAACCAGCTCTTTTTATATGTGCATCGCATACTGAACGGTAAAGCATAAGTGTATACAGGAAACACAAATTCAGATTCCTTCTATTATCGAAAAGGATTTATTCTTCAAGCGATATTGATGACCACACAGGTATAAGAAAAAACTGATGTGTACATATCAGAATAAATATATAAATATTTTTAAAAGCAGTTTTTTGGACACGTTTATAGATCCCGTTTATGGTAAGATATTTGGAGTGGTCAAGTAGCAGAGATAAAGGCACCGGTTTTCACACGGCAGGATCAGGGTTCAAAGATAGGATCTTACCCGCTTCTGCGTACTGACTCTGCAAATACATGGTATCGCTAATGCTAGTCAGTCATTATGTGGCCAGCATGACCAAACCGGGTCCTTAAGCGTAGATGAAGAAGATGTGGTATTTTGTGAGTAAATAGTTGGCTCTAGTATTACATTGTATTATTTATTTATAAACAAAAGTTTGGTATAAAACAATTAATCCACTGATGAGCTGAAAACTATTAAATATGTTATATTGTAATCCTTGAACTCAATTAGACCAAAGACAGCGGCATTTGGTCTTTACACGACAAGGCCGGTACACATTCCACCCGGAGCGTTCTTCAGTCCGCAAGACTGACATATCCTACTTCGGGTGTACAAAGTCGAAGAAACCCAAAAAAAGCAGTACACGTTCTCTTCACGTGTGTAGTGCTATAAAACAAGAAGGTGGTACCTCCTGAACACCTTGCAACCAATTTTTTCTCATCACCCAGTAGACATTTTTAATGCTGGTCACACTCTCCGTTTCGTAACTTTTCATTATACACAAAATTAAGCTACAAATCCTAATGGTATCCTAGCTAGCAAATATCAAGATGAGTTATTTCTCCCTTTCCAGTCCAGTATAGGCAATGATCAAAATATATTGAACAATTGAAGGAATGGAAGCAGGAATGACGAACAAAAGGGTGACTGCAAAAAGGATCAAAATGGCATGGTGTAACTAGAAAAATGGATGTAGTGCTCTATATTTATCAATTTAGAATAAAACGATAAGAATATTTTACAACACATGGAAAAAAATGTTTATTAAAATAAAATCAAAAAGCTCTAACGTATTCCACGTTTTCTAAACGTTGGGTTTATTATAAGCTTTATTCCAATGCTCAATTGAAGCAATTATTATAAGCAAAAAGAAATAAGTTCATCTCATTTTTTGCTGTTTTAGGCATCATTTACCATACCTTTGATGATTTCGGCACAAATCCATCTGCAAAATGCCGGCTAAATTTGGTATATATTGTCACTAAAACAACTGTTTTCCAAAGGGATTTCAAATAAGCTAGGATATTTGGTTTATCGATTTTGTGTTCATCATTATTATTTGTCCATTCTATCTATGCAATAATACCAAGCTTGTTTCATATTTGCTGCTTTTGATTCTGTCAGCAGGGAGAGTTGGGTTTTCAACAGTATAAAACACTAGATGCTAGCGTTTTGCTACCAAATATTTGGTTGTTCATGCGCGTTGCGAGAAGTTGTTTTTTTGTTTCTTTCAGAAAACTCGCTTTTACCTTTGCGAATCGAGACAGCGGTGAAGGAACTGGGACAAAAAACATGAGATATGTACAGAAATGGAATCCTTTTTTCAGCTTCATTTCTTTTGCTGTACATATTTGAGAAGGCGTATGATTAAATATTAATACAATGAATATTTCCATACCGTAGGTATAAGCTTGCCGGTAAAATGTACTTTGCAAGCTGAACTAACATCAAAATATACTTTGGTAATCTTGGAAACTACGGGGCTTGGTAAACAAATTTATGATGAAGAAATTCTTACGGGTAATATATAAAAACTTTCCATTCGTCAGTTCGTGCCTGCCTTTGCAGTTACATGCTCCTACATTGTTGCCGATTTTTCCGACATTGGCGTATGGCCATCAAGCATCCTTTCTTACATACAAGCAACACATACTGCCTTCCACTGCCGGCTAGGAAGGTTTGAATAAAAGGTTTTTGGGAACAATTTCTATAAAAAGCTAAATTCAGTTGCAAAATGGTTCCTCCATCTACCGACTACGTAAACATATTCTTCGTCCTAATCAACGCTTGTCTCCCTCCCTTATAGTAAAGATGCGAGTAACATTGATATTGCGGATGTGGATGTGAGCATAGGGCGGTAGTGTCAATACCAATTCTGCCTTAATTATGATAATATTTTCAAACGTGGGTATAAGTTTACACTTCGAAAGCGAGGGTTTCGATGTTTCACCCATTCTGAAAATTACCTTAGTTCACATAGAAATCCAACATTTGCATTGTTGTTAAAGAAGTCACGTGTTCAGGTTGACTGAGCACGATACAACTTTGTCAGAATCAATAGGAAGATAGGAAAATATTATATACGAGTTATCTGTAATTTTGACAATAACTGTTACCAGTGCTTAGTGTTGATTTTGTATATGTCAGAATTTGATTTGGGTTTTCGCGAAACCATAATTAACTTTCATAATGTTAAACAATGAGGATTATTCATTCTTATACAAAAGATCACTAATTGCCACAGCTACAACAATAGCAAACCCCAGTGACGACGATGTATATCAAGCTCGGTTGTTATATAAATCATGACAGTCAAGAAAAAAAAGTAACATGCGCCAACATTTCAGTAACAGACAGTCTTCTTCGCTCGTGACGAGTAATATTGATTAAAATTTGAATATTTATCACAAAAACTCGAGAGGGGTATTTGTATACCCGGAAACAAGTTGAGACTTCGAGAAAAGTTATGTAGAATTAAATCACATAGAAGTGCGAGGGAAACATTGTGCCACGAACTCCGTTGCCACCCTCCATTTGTCATTTGAATATGAAATTCGACTGTGTACCAGCGGTGCTCAAGAACTTTGGACCCATTATCTGGGCGAGAGTGTTTCATTACCATGAAAACTGCTGACGCCCGCCGCGCAAGTAAATGAGCCTAAACCTAGCTTCGCGTCAAAAAAGCTAATCAAAATTATAATTAAAAAATACCGGCACCCACCGCACCATTGTTTACTTACAGGCTAGATAGTTAACGCTCGCTTGTTTTCGTTCTTAATATTAAGCCGCTAAACTATATTTCATACACACAAAATAATAACTGAAAAAACCTAGAGATTATGCTTACCGACTTTTTCACTACTGTATAGTTGTACCGTATTGTTTATTGTATTACAAAAATTATGGCTATTATAGATAGTAGTAAATAGTTTACAATGAAAAGGCTTAACTTGATAGATAAACGTGTGGTTTACGTAAACTGTTCTGAATAAAAGTAATTCAACAAAATTCGAAACAATATTACAAAATGTACTTCAAGAATTCAGAAAATCTAATGCAAATTTATCACACTACTAGAAGATATTTTCAGTTAAAAAAATTATTATTTTATACTTTAAGATGATAACATTCTTTCAGATGATAACATTTAAAATTACCGATTTACCGGGAATTCGGGGCAATAACAATTGATGAAGACGAAATCCGGTAAATCCAATATGTTAAATGATAAAAACATTAATCATTTCAAACGCGTAGATCCTGAAACCGAATCTGTACGTGATACGATAAACTACTAACTGTTTATGTAACATTTGAAATCTTCCATAAAGTGGGTGTAAGACATTTGAGAAACGAATGAAAAAAATACGTGACGAAAATTAAGCATGCCTTCATTTTAAGTTCATTTTTCCCCTCAAGTGCCGACGGCTACCAAAACCGCGATTAGACTACGTGGTTGTCAGAAATCGAAACCGATTATGTTGCTATGTGTAGTACTCTAGTGTACTAATACTAATTTATAAACTGCTTCCTCACACCATAAAATCAAGACAATGGGAACGTTACATTAAGATTTCCCTATGGTACTTGAATTGTTTTCCGCTTTCTAATTGTTGGTTAGAGAAGGAGTGCGTAACATTATGTTCTAGGCGACGTTATGAACAATGCTACATGAACAGCCATGCAATACATGTTCTTGCCAACACACAGTAAAACCAAATGCTTTTCTACAGAGAGCGAATACAATGTTTAACTAAACAGCACCGTGTCATCACTAAAACAAACATACAGTAGTTTAAATGTATTTCACACACCATTCAAATTAAGTTTCCTACTTTTCACATTTTCCATATTCCTACTTTTCACATTTTACCACATTAAAAGGACGGCAGCAACAGCTTGTGTAATAATACGAGATAGCAGTAGTTGTACCTTACAGGCGTAATGAGAACTGTATATAAGCTAGCAAATTCTTTAAAAGGCTTACCCTTCCATTACACGTCATGCTGCATAACACCAAAGTTAAAGTTTGTTTTCACAACAAACAATTAGACCTTTTGAAAGTTATCGTAAGCAATAGAATGGACGTGGTCAAACTTTGACGTACATTCTATTGCCTTTGCTGGTCCTTAAATACGAAGAATATGTTTATATCCAAAAGCTCGTGAATGTTGAACAACCAGTAACAAAAATCCGTTATTATTACCATCGTAAAACGTAGCGTAAAACGTCAAGACTGCCCAATGGTTTGGCCATGTCGGCGAGACAGTTGCGTTACCGTGTGCCGCCGATCCTGGGAATAGCTCTGCTGCGTTAAAGTTACACGTTGGGCGGTGCAATGCTGCCTCGAAAAGATAACGAACAGCATACGACAAGCAGCTGATTGACGAACGACTGGCCAAATACACTTCGTACAGCCAGGCAAAGACATCTTTAACCATGCACTTTTGGTCGCATCGTCGTCACGTATGCATCCGGAAGCCTGAACGGAATAAGTGTGAATGAAATCCGCGCCACGCTCTAACACACTCACTACCCGCAGCATTTAGAGGGAAGGTATTTTATGGAACACTTTACAAGGCTCGACGGAACATTTGTTCTTCGTTTCAAGTTCTAGATTTATGACCATTGTAAACGAAACGGCTGACTTTATACTGGTCTGGCGGCCTTGGCTACCTTTATCCGAGGTCGTGGCACAAAAAGGGTGTGTGTTTTTGTTGCCACTTTTTATGCCCTTCAAAACGATTTTACTGCATTTAGACACGATCGCTCATCTTTATTGTCTTTTTTTTTGTGCATCCCACTGTTATGCAGTTTACTTTCACTCACCATTTGTCCTTGAAGTTGTCGTATTTGGTGGCTTCCATTCATTTTTTCCTGCTATGTTTGAGGATTTTAATGATTGAAATCGTATGGTTTCAATACATTTATATCCTGCAAACACTTGCCTTTCGTGATTGACAGTATAATAGGTATTCTTCAAATTTCTTATCAAAACTTAAGGTTAATGACCTGTATCGATGTGGGAATGAATTTTATGAAGTATGCAGACAAAATGAACGTGAAATACGAATTATTCATTTGAACTAATTTTTTAAGCTCAACCAAGCACAAAGAAGACTTTTGAGTGGGAGATTTTCGTTTCTCACTCCATTTCGCTCTAATCATTCTACGAGAACTGATTAACAGTAACAGTTAAGGCAAATCGTTGGATCATAGATTGATTATTTTCAAATAAGTTTTGCGATAACTGTTATCAAAATCAGAACAGCAAAGCCATTTGGTTTTCACTTGACTTTTTTTATCACAACCTTCAAGTTACTTTTTTAAAATATTGACTGTTGTTCCTTAAAAGTCGCGGCGTTCTATCTGATTTTGTTTTTGTTATTGTATGACGGCCAGGCCGTATTAGAATCTGAAAATTATTTATGGACTTATAAAAATATAATCTATCCGCATTGTATCACATTTTGCCAAGCTTCATTAACACCATCGTTTTTGATAGTATATTAAAACACATTTCAGAAATAATTCCTATCTTCGATCAAGCGTTTCAATTACGTTTGTACTGGTTATATAAAAAAAAACTACATTTCCTTTCTAAACTCATTGCGAGCACCCTTATCATCGGTTCCCCTTTGGAAATTGCCTGCGTGGAGAATCGATACTCCTTTCCCGGTAGCTACACTTTCAGAGTTCCCTATGCGAAATACATTTCGGTTTCATTACGGTAAGAAGTAAATACGCAGTATGAAAGCAAAACGATGATGAACGTAAGTATGGAGGTAGGCTCGACTTTACGCCTCCTAACATCAGTGTTACGTTATCCAAGGTAGCAAAACAAAATTAGACATCCGGGTGTAATTTATTTTCCATGTAAGAAAGACGATCAGACACCGAAGTAGAGATGCCCGATGAATGTAAATACACATGTCATTCTTGCTCCTTTTTCACTTTTTTGTAGCATCTCGAACACAGTTATCTTATTTACAGAGATTCTACACAATCCACGAGCCCGGGCAATATTTTATCTATGCTCCAGATGCTGCTTTTCTGCAGTACCACTGATGTTATGATATCAACATATAATTCACCAACACCATCTCCTAGGTTTAGTGGTTGATATACAGGGTTATATACTAAATTTGCTCTCTATGTAGTGTGCTGTACTCCGTGGTGCCTTAGTGGTGTCGAAGATTTTAAACTCCTTGTAAATAAAAAAATACACGCACACACAGTGCTGAATTAGATATATAGACAAAACGGAGACAAAATGCGACATGTATACATGGCGCTATAACAGGCAGGGTGCTGAAATAAACAGTATAACAGCGCTATATACGATTCAAACGGCCGTTTCTGCCATTCTGAATACAGCGCATGCCTGAACCAGATATGCCCACAAAACTACAATTCATGTGTATGTGGGTGTGTAAATTTCTATTCCAAACAATACTGGTATGTGATTCCACGACAAAACTGCACACTACTTTTGTATCACGTGAATCAATTTTTCACAGCCCTTTGCAAGAATATATTTAAATATAGCCAGTTTGGTACAAACAACAAGATAAAATACAACCTAAAGGTTCGTGTTGCATAGGTAAACAGAAGAACTTCAATAAACCACATTCAATCTACACTTTCATAATACAAACCTTAAACGCAACGCATCAGAGTTGGAGAGAACTACCCATGTTATCATGCAAGCACTGTAAAACTAACTGCATTCGAAGCAATCGAAAACATTTTGAGACTTTGAGTATGAATTGTTTCTTACCTATACGAAAAGATTTGAAATGGTGAATGCTTTTATCGTTCGGGTTGATTGCCAATGAACTAAGGCAAAGAGCCGAAATTTTGTAAATATTCTGAAGCCTTTTTCATAATTTCTTCGATGCAGCTGCAGCTATTTTTACCCGTATTAATCTAGCTTCAGATTAGCGTATAAAAATGTTATGAAAGTTTATTATTTGTTTATGTAATTTGAAAAATATTGTACTTTTTCTTCAAACTTATTTGTATCTCCTGTTATTGTCGATAAACTTTTACTTTTTTCCTTCGTACTGTTATTTACTTTTTTCTCTTCGTAGATTATTATCATGGCGCACAAGATCATAAAGCTGCAAATTAAAATTGGTTGGGGCTCGGGGTGGAGCCTAAGTTTTATTCGATATTAAATCCCGCTCGTTTTGTAAGTTAGCTTATATTAAATTCTACGGGATAAGTCTGTTCTTATCAAACCCTTCTTGTCTCATTGAGGAGCAGTCGCTGCTCCATCTCCAAACCAGGATGTATAGAGATGCCTTCCATGTATCCCAACAATAAAAGCGACCCGGAAATATTAGATAACGTATACAACCGAGTCAACCCAGAATAAGGTATTTAATAAGATGTAGAAGAAGGTAATATCTGCAACTAAACTAAAGTAACTAAAATTAATACGTTTATTTTTTTTATATGATTTCGATGTTTGCTGCTGCACATTTCAATTACCAGGCAAATTCCGACACTCATTGTAGTTTAAGACCCATGCCAAACATTTTCTTTTGACCTGACCGACAATCAAGAAATCTAGCGCCCTCCAACAGAATAATTCCGTTACACAATCCAAGCTGTATCGAAACTTTGCTCGAAGCTTCTTGCATAATGGTAACGTCTGGTGCTTTAGCAGTGGCTTATACAAAAAGCGAATCAACGTGTTCTACGAGAAAAGGAAACAGCCACCACCACAGTGAATGCTTGCACGGTTCGGTTCTTCGGGGATGGTCACGATTCAGACACACTACCAAACCAACAACTGAAAAAGACTATGAAAGCTAACGTTCGCTACGCAATCTTGCTCGGCCGCTGCCCTCAACGCGTTGGTAAAAGTTATCCAGCAAATGTAATTTGAAACAACCGTTAATTTGTAAACGAGTATCACAAACTTATATATTTCGATCAATGCTTAAAGTATTGCACATACTACATAGTATAGCATGGCTTTTATTTTTCAATGCTCTAGAAAACCTTCCAACACCACAAAACATAAATCCAGCTACAAGGCAACGCTTTTACCCCTCGCTACATATTGTTTTCTCATCGCCATTTTGTTTGGCTTCTGCCATTGGTTTGAAGGAAAGGCTATGGAAGCTTCAGCCGCATGGCCGACCGTCATTCGGATTTGTTTCGTAGAACGAGTCGGAAATTCGTTGTGTTTCCTGTTAGATGGAGTTACTTCGGTTCACACGTCAAATGTGCCTCTTTGGTGCTGTCAAAATCTGAAACAAGCGAGGGTCTTCAAGGAGAAACGCAACAGATGATAGTTGTTCGTTTTCATCAAACAGCTGGTTCGGAAGCATCGTTCGCAAGTGCAAATATGTTGTATTTCTTCATTCGTAGCATGCTACATTCTTCAAAAAGTCAAAATCTTGTTATCAGACAACGTTTATGTGTGTGAATATGTTGTGTTTTTCATTGCATTTAAATATATCCATGCACTTACATTTGTTTCATAAAGCATAGTTGCAAAGTTTTTATGTCGTTAAAATATTATGAACTTGTTTTGTTAATTGTTTCGTTTATGGAGTCATTGTTTTTTGCCGAAAAATAGGAATCAACAGCCATGTACTGTCAACAAAAGAAATATAAAACAAGAAAGAAAGGAGCACAATGTTGAAAGTTGCAATAGTCTAACGAAAATGTATGTTACATTAATTGGAAAGAAATGGTTTTATCGTCAATAAAAATAATCATTGAACGCTTACCAGTGCTACGGAATAAATTTTTATTATTATTTCTTTTAAATTGTGTTCATCAGACAAATATACGTCTGCATTTCATATTATTTTATAACAATACGCTAAATGTCATAACGGCACATCAATAAAATTTAAAACGAATAATTTTGTTGCTTCTGACGTAATGTAATTTGTATAATTTTTAATAACCTAATGCTGTAATTAACCATGAGTGACATTGCTACAAATGGTATTACAGCCCTAGCAGTAAATAAAATACTCTTTGATATTATGCAAAGTGCACTTATCTTCTCATCTAGTACAAATTTCATTTGAACTAAAATAACATATGCACAACTACAGAAATTCAAACCTTTAGCATATCCATAGGGCGTGCAACTGTTGTGGTATCATTTGCATTTTATAAATAGTGGAGTGAAAATGTTTTGAATAAATTATAAACAACCAAAGCTGATTAAAAGCAAACGAAGCTTACGTAGAAAAATCTACCTTTTCTGTTCCCTCGGTGGAGAAGATGCGCCAAAAAAACGGAACGAAAAAATTAACAATATGCAAAACGTGTAAGAACAGGCAAGAGATGGACAAGAAAGAAAAAGATGGCTAAATCTCATTGATTGCTCGCTTGCAAAGAGAAGGGAAGCAAGAAATCTAAATATTGCGGATACAAAGCATAACTGGCGTAACAACAAGATAATGATGATGGGAAAGGGTTAGAAGATGGCTGTCCTTGGCCACGAATAGCAGAGGCATGTGTTGGTTGTTATTTTATACTGTTTTTTTCTACACCAACGTTAAGTCTGTTTAGAAATGTATGATATACAAGCAGACGGGACCAAATGCAAAGTGAACGCTTGGTACACACATCTAAGAGCTAGGAATAAAAGAAAGCAAAAAATGTGGATTACAAAAAACGTGATTAGCAACAGAACAGATTTACAAAACAAGCCGTAACAACAAAGCTTACTTATACGAAATAAATGAGTGTAAGTTTCTGTCTGTTATACGCTCTTCTAACAACAATAGTTAAGATTAACAATAGTTAAGATATTTAAATTCAGAGCGCTCTTATCACACTCAAATCACAAAACACAAACAAGACAAACATTCGCTTCGTACAAAACATTCATGCAAAATTTGACCAACGATGTTGGTGTTAATGAACTTTTTAGTTTCTTTTCACTAGAGAGACGATTCAACCTTGTCCCTAACAACCCCTTATCCCTACACCATCTGGCGTGTTTTTCCATCTTTTTCATTCAATTCCGCTCAATTTTCTAACCATTAATTTATTACGGAACACCTCTACTGCAGCCGAACGAAATGCTTCCTTGGCAAGGTGTTGTAAGTTTGGATGTGCAATTTTTCAGCGCGGTATATTACTCTCCCAACACTACTTATCACAGGTTCTTCTTTTTCCTATGCTTTTATGTTTTTGTTATATTTGCTCGCGTTTGGCGGACGAGCCAAAGCAAAAGTAGAGCCAAGCTAAAATCCTTGTACGACGTTTTGTTTGTCAACATTGAACGAGGAGCTGGGGCAAACATTATTGAGGACAAAAACTATTCTTCGTTTGGCTCACTCTTTCGTGCCGTTTGAGAAACGAAAGTTTTAATGAAAAAACTTTTACTAGTTGGCTTGCTGCTGCCCCGTACTGCACTCGATTCAGAAGTGTGATAATTTTCTGTTTTGTTTTTTTTATCCTTCGTTGGCCTAAGAAAGATTTTGTGGGGTTCAACATCGTCGCCAAGCATTACCGTAAATCTTCGTTACTTCGTTATTAGATAGGAAAGTGTAAGAAAACCCTGCTTTTCCAAAGGTGCTTCGCTTTTTTCGCAACAGATGCAAAAAATTGGCATAAATTAGCCATTTTAGCTTCTGAGCGGCAGTTTGCTCGTCATATATTTTTTTGTACTACAGTACTACAGTGACCCTCAGATACTTTGTTTTTTTGTTGATATCCGACAAATTCTTACTATTATGTCAAATTTGGATCAAAATAACAAATTAATACATATAGTTAAAAACTAATACAAATAGCGACAGGTTGGCAGGACACATTATTATTTATAAAAACAATCAAATCGTCGAGCATTCGTTGATAACTCATGTACTGTTCACTATTCTTATCAATTTAAATTTTTGTGACATTCACTCTTCCCCTTTTTCTGTGCGACTACTACCTCACATTACTAGGGATTTGTTTTTGCTTTACCTCATAGCTAGATGGTTACACCGGCGTATGCAATAACGATGCAGATACATTTCATTTCCGTTCTTCTATCTGTTGTTATACTATTATTTCTTGAATGTATTGCATTTCACGAATCGTAGCTATTCTCTCTTTCATTTTAATATTCATATTTTTCAAATATTCATTACTTTCTCCAACATGCGAAAACTCCTTGAACACATATTCTCTACTGCACAACTTCACTTCAAGTAAAGCCATCCCAAAGTATATTTCTAGTAATTTTGAGGAAACTGGTAATGATGAGACTCACGTTGCTTGCTCAGGCTAATGCAATTCAAGTGTAGCCGCATTGCATCATCGATGAATCTATGCACCAATTGTCTATCAACTGGAACACCTTAGCATTACGCTCTCATTGCATTACTCTTATGTAGAGCGTCTGAGGGAGGGTAACCACAGTGATGAAACAGGCATCTTTTATTCATAAAAATCAATGAATAATAAACAATTCAATTTTCTGGAAAGAAGGCGTAGGTCAATACTACGTTTTTCGATTATGGATTATACTAGTGTGTCACAATGTGGGAGAGCAAGAGTCGAGGGTTTTTTCTTGGATACCATGCTATGCAAGAGCAACCAGGCTTGGCTGGAAGATTGGGAGTATTTAAATGAGGGATGCAATGCGACTTCAAATTATTTCTTGAAAAGATGGAATAAAATTGTCGTATTTCTCATATAACCAATTGCATCAAATGTGTATCACCGTTTGTTTGTATTTTCTTTCTTTTCTACCGCAAATACTGACGCTACCCACGCTAGACATCAATCCTAATAAAAATCCAAAAAGTGTACCGGCATGAACAACGGAGAGTTGCCGTAGAAGGGGCTCGAAATTGCACCAAAAGCCATACTATGATAGCTTTTGTCGTATGACGTCCAAGCACGCTATATGTATTTTATGAAAATGGGATTCACTAGTGGGTGTATCGAAATGGAGTAAATAGCCGGATATGCACTGCTGTATTCAAATTCATGCATAATATCGGCTAGAATAACTATTAAAAAACCAATCGTTCATACTTATGTCTCATGCGTATGACGATCCGGTTTGTTTTGTTAGAAACGAATTACCAAAATTTTACTTACACCCTGCACCTATATTTTAACACCACTGCCTATGATAAAACCAGCGTACAACACATAATACTTCATTCCACAGTTTGGTTTTCAAAATCGCTTGTTTCAACGTTAACGCTAACTAGCTTTCAGACTCTTTGATGAGAATTTACAAAATATCAATTAACTTTGAAGCCATAGTGCTTCTTGTTGCAGAACATCAACCATCGCAGGTGGTATTCAATTTGAAACCCATCACTCCGCACCAAAAAACCACCAGCGGTCTGGTCATTGCTGTTCTGCAGCATTTCCATCACCCTCTTCGTACGGTTGGCGTTCGCCGTTATCCGAATGCTTATCTTGCTTTAAAGCATGCTTTAACTCGAGTAGGTAGTCTGTTGTACAAAAGGGCACGGTTCATTAATACAAAGGCCTACCTAAGCCGGCGTTGGCGGGCATCAACGAAACATCTTTAAGCGGTGCACACACAAAATCCAACAATCGCCGTAGACTTGCGTTCGAGAATGATGTTACCAGTTGTTAAATCGACCACAACCAAGAACAAACTGCAATAGACCTCGACTGTCAAACAGTTCCACTGGAGAGTAGTTGGAGAGATAGAGAATTGTACTTAACTTGCAGATACTGCATTGTACTGTGGCAGCAAACACGGCAAATAAATTCAATCGACTCTTCCTTCTCTCGCACACATTACGCCGCTTACTCGTATCTGAATCAGTAAAAAAAAACCCGACAGTGGTCTGCGACAAGAACCGCAAAGGCCGGAAGGAGTTGGACAAACCAAAAAACCAAGCATAGAAAATCACAACGAAAGAGAAGAGCAGATAAAACTCTAATGATGTACAAGAGTGATAATGAAATTCATCAGATTCATTCTTCAACTACATCTTACACCAAAGAACTTTTGTTTGCCAAAACTGAAAATAGAACCCTCCAACCGCCACACCCAAGATGGTTGACTGAAAGCCTCCCTAATTTTATTCAACCTGTACAATTATGATAATGAAATCGGACTGCAACGTTGGTTATTTTTTCTTTTGTCTTTTCTTTCGTACCTTTACCGTTTTGGACCAGGTAAGACCAAAGATTGATTTTATAATAAGAATACAAATAGTTGGGTAGCACGATCAAACTTGACAAAAAGATGCGTTTCACTCTGTTTGTACCGCATGTTAAATAAAAAAAATCAATTTGATAACCACTAATATAGCACATTACTATTCACAATCCTAATGGCATTTGACCTTTGATTATAGGAAGTGTACAATAACTCTCCGCAATACAGAATCAGTAAATAGATCAAAATTTCTTTTCATTCCAGCACTTTAATGATGATGATCAAACGATGATTTGAGTAGGCATCAAATTCAAATTATATTCAAATAATATTCCCACAAATCAACACAATCGTTTTGGACGACCAGATTTTACACACAGGGACATAAAATCTTATTTTTTTACAATAAATTCTTTTGATATCCCTTCCACTCACTATATGCACCGTCCTCTAAAGGGTCACTCGTGGCCAGTAATTGATCGATGATGGTCCAGTTTATCATTTTTACAAGCAACAATTTATAGGAATACTTGATAGTACCCCCATAAAGCTCATGCCTTTTTTCATTCCTTCATACCAATAAAAGGAGAACTGCAATTACAAAACAGTTTTACAGGCGCAATAGTAATAACTATTCTCTTGAGTTTTATTTTGTTTTTCGACCAGTTATACTTATTATTCATCCCGGTTTCATGAGTGATTGAACTATCATAGACATCATCATATTGGAGGATTCAGAAAGATCATTAAATTGACAAAAGTTTACTGTTTGATGTGAGACGAGAATGCCACTATACATAAACTTAGATCTGTATGTTATTCTGAATATTGCTCGAATATTCCACATTCACTTTATAACGTAACCATGATATTTGCATCACGCCACAAGTATTTCAAGTTCACGTTCAATTTATGATGCTCTACTTATAGTAAAGTCCATGGATATTATGTGCTCCAATTTTTACTTTCACTAACTGCCTAACTGGATTTCAATCAAATGGCAAAAAATTTGTTAACCAAACATCAATTCATTTACCGAAATATTAAAAAGACAAGTGTGATCTTCAATCAATGCTTCGCTTGCTTCACTACTCATATTGCGGAAATGTAAACGCTACCATAAAGCACCGTTTGGCCATTTACGACAATCCTTGGGTGATAGCTGTCACTTTCCGGCCAAGGGGATGGATCGCTTGGTTTGGAACGAAACATTTTATGACAGCAACAGGCACGGGTACCATACGGCTCTGAAAGAGACCGACTGGCGACTTCGGCCGTGTACCGGAATGGTATAAAGAGTGATGATCAGGAATGGGCAGAAGGGAGGTCATAAGAATCATTTAATGTCGTTTGTTAGATCGTTTCACATTTGAAGGTTTGCACAGAATTGCCTAAAGATGTGCATGTTGTAATATGCATATGCAATTCAAGGCAGCAACCCTTTTGCCTGGGAACTCAATTGCCTTCAAAAAAGCAAAGGGGTTTTCAAGGTCGCAGCCAAGTGAACTTCGTCATATTTCTGTGCTAAACTGAGAGTGAGAGTAATAAAACTTTTTTCCATCCAAGGTCAATGACGTTACATAATGGTCATGATGATAAAGTTATAACAAAAAGGCACTAACATGCATGAAAGTAAAAGCATATGAGTGGATTTTATTTTCTATTGTGTATTGCTTACGCAACCAACAGTATAGTTTTTTTTATATAATAAAATAGAACGGCTAGGCCTTATTATTTACAATTATAACTTAAACATAAACATTTAATCTAGTGTGAGGTGCGGTCCGGTGGCAGAGGAGATAAGCGGCGCCGGTCAAATACGGCAGGACCGGGGTTCAAATCCCATCTGGACCGTTCCCCCGTAATGAGGACTGACTATTCAACTACGTGGTATCAATAAGTCTAGTAAGCCAGAAATGGCAGGCATGACCGCGTAGGTCGTTAGGCCAAAGAAGAATTTAATCTAGTGTAGAATTTATATTGGTTGTGACACATTTTTTTATCCGAACCGCGGAAGGTCACATTATACCGGGAACTTTATAGTAATTAAGGAATAATAAATATATCTTCAAACAATTCTTACACATATTCTTTCCTAGAACGTAATGTAAACGTCATGAAAATTGACATCATGAAACCAAAAATCACCCTTTCTGGACATGTACCGACCAGGAGCAAAACAAAAATTTCCTGACAAGTTGATGTTGAAAGATATTTGCTCGTTCTCATCATTATCATTCAGTGGCAAGAACAAAACTAAACAGGAAAGGGGGTGGGATAAAAACTTCATTTGTCAAAAATGAGATAAAAACATAGGGAAACTTTTTTGCAATTTTTCGGTCGGTGGGGTTAGCCGTTTGCTAGCTGCTGCACTCGTTGTTGCTTTTTCGCAAAGGTTGTTTACAAATCCTCGTATTGGAAAACGTGATTGGGGAGACTGTATGAAGTTGCAACGGGTGGTATCGTGTGCTCTACGAACGAAATCCAATCTTGTTTTCATTTAAAAAAAAATCTATTTTGTGTCTCCCCCAACACACCTACTTGAAAGACCGACACTCTACTTTTACTTTGTGTGTGACAACCAGCTCTCTTCATTCAAGCGCCTTACTAGGGCCGGGACTGACTAATGCAGAACAAAACCCCATTTTCTGTGATCCCAGAACAGTACCAACAGTAGTAGGAATATTTTTGTGGCTTGGTTTTACGTTCTGTTTTTTGAGGTTGAACTAATTTGCTGACATGGTATCATGCGGTATTCTAAAATCACTGGATTTGTGTTTAAAGTTATGGATAAAATCATATATTTTATTTCATTTTTTATTATCAATAATAGAACGACTGGGAGCAAACCAACACTGCACCTAACTAACATTTCATCACTGTTACAGAACAAGCTAGACGAAATTATTTCAAAACAGAAGCGAAAATCAAGCAGCATAGCGTTGCACATACGTTTGATTGAAATTGTTGATTCTCTCGATGCTACGTATGCTTCAGATTTTGAGCACCGATGGTTGTACCTTCGTTTGTCGTTCGATTGGAAAATCACAATAGAGAGAAGATGTAACATTTTCATTGATTGTCATGCTGGGCACCGTGACACGATACATTTTTATTCAAATTTCATTCATACTATTCGTATAGCTGCATCATACATTCTTCGCCCTGGCCAGGAATTTACTTGCACAGACAGACGAAAAAATAAGGGACACTAAAAAAATCTGTACACCGACCACGGTTGCAACCCCTCCATCACTGATTTCCGAAAATGATGCTCTCGGAAAAAGCAACGACAAAGAATGGTGTTTGTTTCGGTGTTATCTTGTAATGATCGAATCGGCGTGCCTTTTTGATAGAAACGCAATGTTTCCAAATGCTTTCATCCACTGCCACAATCGCCCTGAAAACGTAGAATCTCTACGACGGCACACAGAGTCAAGTGAACCAAACCAAAACGTTTTTCGATCCCAGTGAAAGGATTTGGTTAAATGAACAGTAAGAATAATCTGTGGCCGTACATTGACATGTTGTGCCTGTTTGCACGCCGCTTGGCAATGTTCGCTTTGTATGTTTTATACATTTATGAATACGAGCGAAGTCGTTTTACTATATTTATGTCTCAAATGAGTACATAAATAACTACTATAATGAAAACTATCGGTAAAGCTAAGTCATATAAGGCCTGACTGTTCTAAATAATAAAAAAAAATATTTAAGTGCTAAAAATATAAATAAGCAATACGGCCGTTCCCAATGAACAAATAAAATTATATAAATTAACCAAATATGCTTCTTCTAATTCTCCTTTGAAACGACAACTTCAAATGGACTGCCTTTTCTCACTTATTTGACTTATATTTATCAGCAACAGATAAGACAGTCCTGCATACGAGCTAATGATCCGAAGAGGATTATGGACCGGTTCTGTCGTGTGACACCATCACAATACAGTATAGTACCAAATAAATAAATTAAACAAAACTTGTACTTATTATTAAAACCGTATTGGTGTACCTTTACCCTACAGCTTAAGGTTGAACTTACATTGTTGGCATAATGTAAAGTTTTATGAATCACTCATGTTCACTATTTTGATTAAATAAGGACGACCAGATCGTTTTGCTTACAACTATAAACTTAGCATCAACTTTATCTAAATTGCAATTCATAATGTATTGAATACATTTCCTCCTCCAAACCGTGTAAGGGCTCTTTATCCCGCGTGTGCTCGGCTTTAAAATTTGTTAAATCCTTGAAAATTATGTGTTTCATACTTGCCTAATGACATGAACCTTTTGTTTTAAGACCATCAAACAGCAAATTGAAACCAAAACTAACAAATATTTTGTATACTAAAAAAAACAATAAATGTGTACTAAATTAACCTGCAGATGACATCATCAGCTGCACACAAATCTTTATATTCTAAAACATGAAAACATCGGATGGGTTATACCTGCCCATTATACCCAAAGAAGCACACTAATTGCCTTTTTCTTACCAATTCTTGCGGTGTTTTAATCAGATATTTGGTAGAATGTTAACATCTAACCGAATAATCATACTTAATTGTAAGCCATTTAAAACTGACTTGCATTTATAAAGCTTTTGCTCCTGAGCATTTCTTTCAAACAAACATTTTTTTCATAAATTTTTAATTTTTAACACTCTAGTCAGTGTAAGGATTTCAAAAAGTTGTTGTTATTTCAAACTTATTCTTGATCATTACTGTTATTTCACTTTTTCTCGTCCATGAACATTGATCTTCTCCTTTCATATATTTGTTCTAACGTTTAACAGCGAACATTGAATCGAACGTAACGCTCAGTCGAGAAAAATGATTGAATTTTTATAGAAACCCCAGTTCGTTTTTCAACGCCATCATTGTTGCGTTTCAACGTAACAACGGCTTGCTTTATAATATCCCTACTTTAACCGAGGTAGCGAATAGCGGTAATAGCAATGATAAGAAACTAAATGCACGTGCACAAGACATCAGATTAAAAAGACTCTTTCTAAGCAGCACTGCCTTCAGCTGACACGAGTGTGTGCCACCCAATAATAGCGATGGTTTAAAATATAACCCATTTAAGTAACAGTAACAGCTGCCAACCCTTTCGAACCAGTTTTCGGTGCTCAGCAGAATGATAAAATCCTGTTTTTCCCCATTTTGTATAAGCTTTTACTTTTGCAAATTCTGTGTGCCACACAAACATTGCCCATCATATGAAAATATTAACGAAGAAAGTCAATGAATTTATTGAAACCAGTCCCAATCGGATTACAGACTACCTAACGTTCATACTTCAATTAACCGAATCATGTTCGCTAAGTCATAAGCTATCATAGCGTTATTAACACAACGATACTACACTATTTTTATTTTGCTGGGCACACAAACATGAATTAAGCGATTTTTTTTTACCGATAGGGATGTTGACCTCGGCCATCGAAAGTAGGAGAAAAAGCACCAAACAATAAGTTGAATCAAAGCATCATCAAACCGGTTTTCTTTTGCGACGATTTGCCACGCGGGTGGTGATTTAACTATGATCTCTACCCTAAGAGATTTTTAAATAAACAAGTAATCAAATAAAATTGATGTCGGGATCGATCTACACTGGTGTGACGTGTTATCAGATGAATGCACGAGGTAATCTACATTCTTTTGTGGTAAATCTTCAACTACGGGGTAGAGGAGATTCAAGAGAGTAAGTAAGATCGTACCTTTCCACCAGTGCTGTAACGAACGAACGTGGTCAAAATGCGGTGCTTAGGCCATTGAATTTGGCCAAAGATATTTCAACTCTCTTCTAAGATGTATTCAGCTCCAACTGTTTTGAGAGCAATACAGCACCAGCCATCTCACCAACATTGACTAAGAACTGTTGATATGTGTTTGTGCGTTGACTCCGCCTTTCTACCAACACTATGACAATTGTTTCCCCTCCGGTGGAGAAGTGTGAGTGGTTTGTGGTTGTGTTGGTATACAAATTTCACCGTAAGATGCTGCCCTCTCGTGGTCGTGTACGCAACTTAGCACGAGGTTTCAAGAACAATACGATGTATATAAGAAGCAGAACATAAATCTATTTAGATTTTTCCGTTCTCTTCTGTGTTTACCACGCATTTAGCTTATATCTAAGTTAGCCACGGAATGGTGCAAACATTTTTATCACTAACACAACTACTAGACCGCTAGGAATGCGCAAAAAGTTTTTTTTACCCAAGCCTCAAAGAAAGATCGTAATTCATATTTTAACATTAAATGATTTGGAATCTTCAATCAAAATTTACAATGCATGTATAACATTCCTGTCTAAAACCCATCTTTCTAAATGAAAATAGTGTATTTGTTGTCTCGAATCTTGACAAGGTGGCAGAGAAATGCAAAGGAACGGACAATCAGAAACTCAAATAGACTCATAAATACACATATTTAAGGCCCACCGTTCTAAAATTGTCAACCAAGCAATATTTTTTAAACGTTCGAGTATTTATGTGACGTGTATAAATACTGCACAGAAAATCAGAGAACCGCTGATCCCCAGGGGATGAAATCTCCGAACACATTTTTTGTCACGTATGTTCCTCACGCCTCTTCCTCATTTCAATAACAACCGGAAACAACAGTAACAAAACACACTAAAGCGCTGATACTGTCGGAATGTGATATGCGTTTGCGATGCCAAAATAAATTAATCTTATTTAACCTATCCTAGTACCCGAATCACAAGAAATGTTTTTTATCAATCACATTTCAAAACAACATTGCCAAGAATCCAGTTGAAATGTGAATGTTATTCTATCGTGATCGATATTGGTCGTACAGATATCGTTTTTTCCAATATGCTTACAATTTTCCAATAGGCTAACTACTTGCTACCGGATAGCCTAGATATCTCAACCTCTTCCTCAACGCTGTACAATTTCGAAGCAAACATAACGAAACCGAGTTCTGAAGCATGGAAAGGAAAGAATACTATGTTAAAAATCACCAACGCAGTACAAACTATCAAAAACTAGAAAAAACGCCAAAACGCATATGGTGGAAAGTAAAAGTACATATATTACCGTCGTTTTGTCGCACATGGTGGTGAAGGAATAAATCATATGAGCCGATCATTTAAAGTCGTAAACGGCTTTTACGACTCTTATTATAAATACAGCTATTTAGCTACCGTAAAACCTGCGGAATAAAGACATAACATGCGCACAAACTATATTTTGATTTGAAAACGATTATCCCCGCCATCAACACTATTTAATCGACCAAATGTAAATGCGTATTAATAAATCCACTAACACTCAGCAAACCAACATCTGTTTTATTTGTTAACGTAAAACGTGTGTCTACCGTGATGGCATTCAATTTTTACTCATTAGTTTCGGAAATGCGGTAATATACGAATGCACCATGTACACTCATTCGATTGTTTAAAAACATGAATCTAAAAACAAAACATTGGCTGATACGCGACATATCATCCTTCATTTCGTCAAACGCTTGATAGTGAATATCCCATATTATTATCTTATCTTTAGAGCTTCATAAATCAGTCTAACTCATTAGCTAAGTTATTTATGATATTCGTGTGCTGTATGATGCAGCGTTTCATCTTCCCATCATGCCTAATTATCATGCATAATATGATCTAGGACGGAACAAACAAGTAACTTCAATACATTTTCCTGCAAGGCTGCTGCTGTACTCGTGAATAACAAAAATAATAAGTTTTATAGTGCAGTTCACCGGATTGGTTGAGTGTTAAGTATCCAAAATAACAAAATAACTTCCTTCGAAGAATCCCCACTTCATTACTTGGCATCATCAAAACAAGTACTACTCGAAATTGTTACAACACAAATTCAGTACGATGTAATGAACTGAACAAAAACTTATGGTAGTTAAACATTGAAAAAATGTTTCATTTTTGCAATGTTATTGTATAATCATTCGCAGAACAACATAAGTTAAATTGCTTAGCGTTCTCATCAATTCAGTTTTTAAAATTTGTGTCATTCAACCTCTAGGGTTCATGTCATTATTACTTATGCTTTATTTTAAAATAATAAACAAAATGGTGACTTCTTCTATCCTTCAGAAAAAAAACTTTGTTTTAGCTTCAATTTCAAGTCAACAAGTTCAGTTAATGTTTTTCCTTCCATGCTAATTGTTTTAAAGGGAATATGTCTTCCAAGTGAAGATGTTTGCTTTCAGCTAATTTCTTAGAACACAGATGCTTGCGGAAATTGTTTATGCTAAAAAAATTGCAACGAAACCTTAACGAAACAATACCTCAAAAGTAAATTAAAAATTATTATAAACCTTTAAATAACAATTATCTATATATATATATGTATATGTGTCTGTGTGTTTTTTTCAATTCCTTTGCCAGATTCTGCTTCTACCTGGACTGTGCATAAAATTAGCAACTGGAGCCTTATCTGGCACACGACCATCATGAGCACCACCGGGGTTTATACACAGTAACGCCGATAACTGTCAACATTGTGTCAAATGTTTTGCGATTTTTCCTGTGGACCACACAGCGCGTTTTATTCAAATTTTTATATGCTTTGTTTTTCCTGCTAAGCATAAATTAGCTCTACTGATTTGCCCTACGCTGATAGAAACTATGTCAAATTTGTCAACTCATCTTGATTTCTACAACCGTTCACTTTTCTCAAACCATTTTAATCAACTTTCCTTCTACCTCAACGCTGTTCCCACACCGAAACAAAAAGTGTAATGGGTGGGATCTAGCTGTTCGCACCATCAACCACGATTATGAACGGGCTGTGTGTATGGAAATTTATAGGCCTACTTGCGCTAGATGTCTGGTTCCGAACTAGCAGCACAGTTCCCGTATAATCATCAAGGCTCTGTCACCGCAAGCACTGGTTGCAACGTGGCACAAATTCACTTAATTTATACGCTTGTGAATATTTTCGTCCATTTTTCTTCCTTATTCTAATTAAAACCAATGCCATCGACACCGACACCAATCTTGGCCTATTGGGGGATTGTACATCATCGGACCATGTCTATGATAAACAAACTGAGCGATCCTTCCCCAGTCTTGGAAACTTTGTGGCTGAATCGTTCCATTTCTAGGGAGCAGTTTAGCCTAACGAAAAGGTCAGCAAATTAAGAAAATAATGATCCACTAGTTCAGTCCGTCTGTCGAACATTTCGTAACAAAGGCTGAAGAAAAGAGCCGAACAAAAATACAATTTATTTCAACTCTAGGTATAACCGAAGAAACTGCAGAGGGAAATAGACCTTCGTATCAATTTACAAACGTTAACCCAGCACATACCAGCGTCATCAAGTAGTCATTCAACTGCTAGAAAACCGGGAGGGCGGAACTGTTTTTTCGATATGAAAAGATTGATGATTCCGGCTCGTTACTTCAAGCACCTTTATCCAAATCAATTGTAGCTTGAAACCAAATGTTTGGCTACCGTTTTTCTCATGGATACAACATGAAAACTTTTCGTTCCTAGTTTCGTTTCATCATCATCATCATTCTTTGCTAGATTAAACCATTCATTCAGAACGAAACGGGTACTATTCAACATTCTCTTTCACTTATTATGGTTACTTTAGTATAACAAGTTTAACTAACATATCGACCAGCAACGAGAATTTCTTAAACTATTCATTAAATCTTCCATTAAAAATAAGATATGCACATCAGATGTGAACTATATAATGCAACAGAACAAATAGAATATGTATCATTACTACACAACATTTAGGTAAACTATTCTCAATTAAGAAAATAAGATGCACGACCCGGTTATTCTCCCTTGAAAAAAAATGCTTGGCTACCATAACTACCTATTCGATCATATCGGCCATATAATAGCATACTAGACTTCTTGGATACCTCGTAGTTCGATAGTCAGCCCTCCCTACGGAGGAACGGGATGGAATTGGATCGCTAGTCCTGCCGTGTGCAGAACGGTGCCGCTAACGCGTCGGACAGCGGATCGCCCTAGGAAATATATTACCCAATGTGACGGATATTATCTCCAGCTAGTCTTTAACAAAAAATGTTATTAGAAAAATAAATTCATTTATAAAAAGCTAGTCGATGATGCTTTTCCAAGCTTATCAAATTCTCACCACAACGTTTACAAACTTACTTCGATGCATACTTCGCAAAACTCTTCATTCATTAAAAATTATATGATCTGATGCTTCCAACCGGCAAAAATATGCACAGCTACACCTGATGTTATCAACTCCTTTCGTTATTTCGCTTTAAAACGAATCTCTCAGTTCAAGAACACCCGTACCTTTCGGTTGAAGCATCCACTGCAGAACGATGTAGTATTATATCATCCAGGTATGCAATGAAAGTTTTTGGGGATTTTGTTGTAAAAGGCGACCAACGGAAGGGTAACAAAGAATTTCTCGCTTGAAAGAGCCTTCCCCATACCGCAAGATCCAACTACCTAAAAATGGAACCCCTTCGTAGACTCACAGATGTGTGTCCCTCAAACCGGATAGTTGATAAAGCCAATAGGTGCGTTGAATTGAAAGGGAGGGCATAATGTACGAAAGCCGCGCGTTTCTCTTCCCCAACAGATAGATGGTTCTTTGGCTGACTGTGTTTGGTGCTCCCGGTTGGTTAGGCTGCCATCCGGTAAAGGATGCAAAAAACGCAGTGAAGTATAATTCATAGGACGCAGGATTTACCCCAGGAGATTGCCCTAGATGACGTTGCCGTTGTTTGGCAAAAGCAAACAGATACCATACTGCCACAAGCACTGGTGCACGTCCTCGGCAGTCACTGATGATGGAAAAATCTTCTTCTCTGTACATTTCCATTCCTTTCTATCCTTCACTAAAGTTCTAGCCCGCTCGGGCTTCGTTTGTATGTTCGGAGGTTAGCGGGCGCAAGCAAGGGCGCAGTTCGAGGATCCACATCCGAGGAGTGGTAACCAATTTATTCCTCCGAAAAACCCCGTTCGGGCTGCACCATCGTTCTCATGGGGAACTTTATTTACTATTCATATAATTTTTCTTCACCGGAAGGCAACCCTCACACTATTGAAGCTGGGCTAAGGTGAAAACAAAAAATGACTCGATGTGCTGGTCATTTTTCTTCTTCATCAAGAAAAACTCTTTTGCGGGTTCTATTTCGGATGAATTATTAAAACTTTCATCAGAAATCCTCCTTCAGGATACCAAAAGAAAAACGGAACATGGCCTCCATTGTGGGAAATACCCTTCTGCCAACTAAATGCAGAAGAAGGCACATAGAAACCTGAACAAACAAACGATTCTGGGCTCACATGCGGAAAACAGCCGGGTTGATCAACTTATTAAATTAAACAAAACATGCCTAGCACTCTACTTCAACTTGCCATGGATCAAACATAAATAAAAAACTTGGAAGCGATGTCGCACTCTTATTACTGATTCCAACAAAAGCACTAAAAGCTGTGAAGAGAAAACAAACAGATTGCCACAAATGAAGATGCGTACTGTATCAACTGCTGTGTATGATAAAAAAACATACAAAATATTATTACGAGTTTGTTTCTAATTTCCAATTTATTACACTCGTCCACCGCAAGGGTTCATCGAGAACAACAATATCATAATCATGTGTTATGCAGAAATAAACAGTATCTTTAACAGTATGTTTTAAAGTTAACATTACATTCAAGAAGAAGATTTTAGAAGCGTCTTTTAAACATATATTCATCTAATAAAAGGTTTGTTACCACTCTAATGAATATTTTGTTAGAATCTCAGTTCCTGCACAACTGCGTCTCCGTGTGGCTGAACGTGAAAAAGAGCCAAAACAAGCATTGAAACAATAATTATTTTTTTTCTTCTATGTCAAAAGCGAAAGTGAAAGTGAAAATGTTTAGAGGAAAAAGAATAATAGCGTTCAATCGGTCTGTTTATGGACATCCCCGATATATAACCAGGTCGGTAGACAATCCATGTCCTCTTCTCTTTTGAACCTCGTTTACCCATTTTTTTATGTGTTGCTCGAGTAAATGTTTGTTCGTGTCAAACCCTTTCCATGCAATAAAACAATCTCGGCGCAGGAAGTATGACGAATAGCATGCGAACTGTGTATGTTTAGGAATTTCAGTCACCTCCATACTCCCACAGTTATTGACGTTGCCTAACATACAGCAATACACCAGAGAAGAACTAGTTTATCCTTAGTTTTGTTCCCTTATCTTTTGTACTCGCTTTATGGTCATTCGGCCAAGAAAAACATGCCAGCATGAATTATGATTTATGATGGTTGAAACCTCACATGTGCCCGATACGCTTTCACTTCCCATCGAGCAGCAACATGTTTGGTTTATTTTTTTATTTATTTGTTTTTGTTCGTTCTATTCTGTTCAATGGGGAATATTTTCTTTAATTACCCATTATAAAATGCCAAATAAACGCGATTAAGTAATTTTATCAACACCAAGATAGATAACTAATAATTATCTGGCGGACATGAATAATAGCTCAAACAAAGCGTTTTTCCACATCTAAGCGTTTTGATTACTGTTCAAACGTATCGTTTGTTGTTTTCGTGATATAAGGTATTGAAATGTATGGACTGACTGAACTTTTATTTTATTCAACTAGAACCTTACGTCCAATGATTCGCTTATTGGAATGTCATACTAAAACTAATGTACAATTGATGTGCAAATGACACCAGTAGAGCGTTTTTTCTTCTTCGTGTAACATATATTCCGTTTCTGATTTCCTTGTAATTCAACCGGTTAGAAAGTTCAAGTCTAGGCCAAAACACTGTTTACAAAATTGCAGAAACAAACGGTATATATTTTACATTTTTTTTAAATAAATTTTAAGTCAGGTGTTTTTGTTCTAGTCTTTACGGAAAATTGTCCTATACCCCAAATGTTCCAGTTCCTATTCTTGCCGCTTAAATATCATTCCCCGGGCTGGAAACACATTTTCCCCACTTAAGCGAAAAACGGAAATACGCTGTAGGGGGAAGAGTAAAAACTGTTTTAACGCAAACGAAATCTTCCATCCGTGAAGGTGGTTTAGTGTAGGATCCCAACGAACGATGCATAGATGGGGCGAACGCACCGTAATATGAAACGTGAATATTTTCGAAAATGGGAAGGAAGGTCTTCCATCAAACGATGTATAAGAAGAAGGTGGATGGTTGCCCGCGACGTGAAACGCCATGTCCGACAAGAGCACAAGACGGGAGGGTGCATGAAATAAATCGATGCCAGCAGGGCTCCATCCATATTGTATTCGCCACATCGAATGAATGCTTCGAACGTTTTGCGTGTGCTACTGTAGAGAATAGCTTAGTGCATACTCCTTTTTGTCCTCGTTGATTTTGTCAAAACTTTCCCTGCCAACGACGAAACGCACTGATGCTATGGAAAATGAGATTAATCGAACCGATCAAGGATCGATCAGGTTGATTAAAGTTCTGATCGAATCGCAAAACAGCGTGAAAAGAATGAATTTTTTTAATCAACTTCTCATCTAACCAAACGCTTATTGTTGTATCCTTACTATAATTAACTATGTAATATTGCGTATATTGACTAATATGTATGTTATCAAATTAGTTTTATATTTTTATGTTCTAAGTTGTTATCAAACTAGTTTTATATTTTTTAATCTAAAGGTTGAAAGTTTTGTTTTATAGAATATTATTTCATTATTATCAAGTTTTAAGAAATAAGAATATTCCTGAGTTTTTATTCATTTTACAATGGTTATGCGAGTTTTCGAACGAACGATGCGAATGCGATCTTCCTAAGGAGATTTAATTTAATGCCTATGAAATTAGCTTTTACCAAACCAATGTATTCAACATTTTAAATAAAAAAAGCTACATTGAAAACGGAATGGAAAAAATGAACATGAGAAGAATGAATATTTCTCGCAGTGTGGGCTACCTCACATTAAGCTTCAGCTACGATAAAAGTGGTACGGTAAGTGATACTTCGACATTTTCGAAATAAGTTAACTGATTAATTGTTCGCACAATTATAGAATATAAATGTTTTTAAATTCTATATTCCAGTTATTTATTTACAATATTTCTCTTAATTGATTGAGGTTAAACAGCTTATCATAAGTAGCAGCGGTAGTAACAGCACCGATTGTCAAATGACAGTATCGGGGATCAAATCCCATCCGGATCATTCCCCCTAGTGAAGACTGTACATCCAACTACGTGGAATCAATGAATCTAATAAGCCAGAAATGGCTGGTTAGGCCGAATAGGTGTTGCCTAGCAAGAAGAAGAAGAATAAATGAAATTTGCTGCCTAATATGTTTAAGGAAAAAAGCATGTATGTTAAGTTTAGTATAATAGGAAATATAGTATAGAAATGCCACGTCTTGTAAATTAAGGTTTTTCATTCATAAAGCACGGGAATTATTTATCAAAAGTGCCAATATTATAAATTCCTTGTATAAAATATTTACTATTGATTCTAACGAATCTTTTAGTGGTTTTGCTTTAATAATATCAATTATGTGTGGCTATCATTCCATTTTGAACCATTCAAAGCAACATCCGAAAGCAATTGCAACAAAAGCTACACCATGTTCGTTAAATTTTACGGGATAGCGTTTGAATGCAACATTTTCGAACTGAACAACTTCATTCTAATTCCATTCGGTGTTATTAGTTAAGAAAATGAATTCCATGACAGTTAAAGACAGCTACCAGTTCCCCAACAAGCTCACACACAACTGATGCTTGCAACGCACAACAGGAAACGGTGGAATTCCTCTTTGACAAAATGGAAAAATTATTCTTTTCATTAAGTCATCCAACCGTGCCTGTGTGTACGAAGATTGGTCCATTCCGTTGGTTGAATTTCGTTTTCATGACTATGGCAGAAATCTAAGGGAGATTACAAATAACAGACTTTAAATATTTGGACGTTGCCATGGTACATCAGTTTAGCGGCCGACCCCCATCAGTATGCACCCTTTTACACAGTCTTGCAAAACCCATCCAAGAAACCCTCGAGAATCCTTGTATTGAAACCCACACGTGCACAAGCACAGAAACCTCATATGATATTTTAACTAAAAAAAACAGATACTCGAATCTAAAGTTATGTTCACAATAAAACTTATAAGCATATAGTATGAATCGAAAGTGATTTTTAAATAACTTCAAACAGTTTATGGCTCTCGATGGTCGATGGCTCGAGTAATAATGGCACCAGTCTTACACGACGAACCGGTACTTAAATCTCATCCAGACCGTTCCTCCATAGCTAGAACGTTCTCGTTCTACACTAAATTAGTGCAGCCATTTTTTACGAAAAATAATCTCTTATAAGTAAGTTTGAAAAAGCAACAAAACTCTTTTCGATGCTTTCCGTGTGTCACAGATTTCAACTATTGTTATTTGAATTGCTGAAATTTTCGTAGTTCACCTCAGTCACTGGATCACTTTTAAAATATTATATTTATCACAGAGGCCTCAAATCCTTTCCTCCGATAGGACGAAATGAAAAAAGTGCGTTGTATCAAACGGTTTCTGTAATAGAAAACATGTCAACAAAGGCTACCATGGGGGAGACAAAACCGTGTTTGCCTCTGGGAAAAGAACGTTATTACGCGTAGCAATATGCATAGCTCATGAACATGGGTAAAAAATATCACTCCTGTTAGAATCTTCCCCGAAATGGATGGACCGAATGGAGAACACACGACTTGGAACTAACAAACGTGGGCGCAAGTAGTGCAGAAGTAATCACAATTTCTACCAGATGACATTGTGAGGAAGAAAGAATGATGATGATATTTTGTTGCGAACTATGGAGCGTAGATTTTTTTTATCAAATGCTGTTGTCGTGCTGCGTTCCATCAGTACTTGATTTTCCTTTTTTTCTCCATCCTAAATGTGACATCTTCTGCTGGCAAGCTTGAACGCAATTGATATGACTAGCTTTTACTTTTGTACACAAAAGCAACTTTCCTGGCCTATGGAAACACCGTTTTGGTGATATAACAGAAACGACGAACATGAATCAAAACCTTTCGGTACGAGACTAACTGTTTTGCTTTTTTATCTTTACATACCTACCGTAGTCGAGATAGCAAAGTTACCGAGTCATGGTTCATTGAAATATGGTTCTTTTGAAATATGGAAAAAGGATTTTTTCCTTTCATGCCTTCGTATCAATGCAATAGCGTTCGTTATATAACTCCCACAACTTTCACGTCCCCGTCTAAAACTGTGCGGATGATAGTGGTGATGTAAGTTTTAAATATATTGTGAAAAGTTCTACCTTTCACTTTCTTGATTGCATGATAAAATGGGTGCTTGTGGTTGAATGTGTATTGTTTCTAAGCAGGTGAACAACATCTCGTTCCGTTCATTGACCGTGAAGTCTCTAATCGCTAAAGGTTAGAACATTATGCACATACAATTATCCTACACATGATGGGCAGAATATTTTGTATCTAATTATTTTTCGGATGGCCTCAATTATGTGTTTTTTTATTCATTAAATTCTAGATGAACACTTTGCATTAAGACACCTTGAATATGTATAATTGCGGTAAGTAATATGTAGATTCATACAAACATTGTATGAATAGTCTACCATACCTTAGGGTTACAATATAAATCGATGTATTGATCTTGGTATGTACAAGGGCTTGTGTGGCTCATATATTTATCAAAATAGTGACAAAGTCATTCAATGCAAAAGGCCAATACAAACCGGGCCGGTGGTATAAATATAGGATAGCAGCACTGACTATTCTGTTACGTGTAAATAAAAGGCACTGAAGCCAGAAAGAGCAGACCAAGATCTCGTGACAACACAGTACTACAGAAGAAGAAGAAGTTTCAATCCAAAATGTATCATGAAAAAATATAACTGATTCCAATGCTTCACATCAAAGTAATAAGATAACCAGTAGTGCAAGCTAAACACTCATTTAGCAATCCCCGTCGGAACCTATAAACGGTCATTTTTGATTCTGCCGACGGTTAGTATGAATGCTTACCTTTATTCCACGTTATGCAATCACGCACATCTACAACTCAACTGAAACGAAAAATTAAAACAAGGGAAAAAGAAGATAATTATTACAATTTTCAATCTGAACGATTCCAAACAACAATTTAATCTTTATAAAAATTGCTCTGCATTATGAGTTGATTGGCATTAACCAAATTAAGCCGGAGTGCACGGCAACGTTGAGCAGAAGATATCCGAAATGTGATGCAAATGAGCGCAACTGAAAAACAGGCAGGTTCAGTAGTGAGAGTATTAGCAGTAAGAGCTCTAAGCATTTCTTTGCTATTGATTTCGATCACAATTCCAAGTTCACAGTTCCACTGTACCCGTGGTTTGTGATTCCGTGTCTACTATAGAGCAACGACACGACGGTAAAAGAAACGCAACGATCAAAATGGGAAATCCATGTCACGAACAACGTCATTTTGTGCTGAGCCCATTTCTCACAATCCCTTGGCAGGGAAGAGAACCGACATTCGATTATTGCGTACGCCAAAACTGCGCAAGATGGGATGGAGTGGTTTGATTACATCACTTAGCAGAGAAACAGAGAACGGAGACTGTCAAAAACATGCTACAAATGAGAGAAAAAGCCAGCAACAGTGAGAAGCTCTGCGGAACTTCGAATGTGTTTGTGTTGCTTCTTCATAATGAAAATAAATATGGCCGTTGGAAACGTTTTGTTGTCTTTCTTCGACAACGTTGCAATGTGTGCGTTCTATTGGCTGAGCTTTTACGAAAGCTACCAATTCCTGTCTTGAGGGGTAGGAATATGATAAATGTTACTTGAAACACTGGCGGATATTGCATTTTTTCTGATACATTTTTTTAAATATCGTTTCCTTATATTTTTTGCAGTTTCAATAGCTACATAAAGTTCCATAGCTTTTGAATCATTTGTGATTTTTTTTTGTTTCTCTACTTCCTATTTATATAACATGGTGGAAATAATAAGAAAATAGAAACATTAATATCATTAATTATTTTTCGATTTCAAGACTTTTCACCGGATTGTTCAAATGACTTATTCATCAGTGCAAAAAAAATCTTACAAATAACACAACCACGTGAAACCATCCTATATCATATTTATTTTATATTTACCACCTACATAACTTATTTTTATAATTTTCTGTTTCTGATCTTTTATATGACTTACGCGAATGGTTATTCTGGGCAAAGGATAATAAAAAAAACGATTTAATTTTCAAAACAAGTTACAGCCCTTAATGAAAGCTGTTTGGTAAGCAACAATCATATCAGACCGAATAAATTTTGTTCCTATTAGATTTTTTAAACGAAAATTTAACGATTTACCCACAGTGAAAAGCTTTCCTTTTCAGTCCGAAACAGTACCTGTTCCATTCAACATACATACAAACACACACCATTTTACACGCGTACCAACATGGCCTCTGTTACCGCCCATGGTACGAAAGAATAATATCAACAACAGTAACACTTCAAGTGAAACCGACCAATCGTAGCCGTCTCCGCGTTTCCTGACATGAAAAGATACACAGCGCATGTGCTTTTTATGTGTTGGCATTTTAGCAATCTACGAACGGCCCTGAAAAGCCAATCGAAGTAGCTGTCCAAATATAACGCTTGCCCGGACCATGACACTCGTGGAATGCCGGTACAACAAACCCGATCAATAATATTCGGGACTTTATTTGACGCAACCATTATTTCAACTGCGCTTGCTCACTTGTCACTCTTTGACTCAAAAGTGACCAAAACCCAAAGCATCGGATCTTTTGCACTCTACAACTACTGCCGAACTCTTGATGAGGATACGTGTACAAAAAAAAAACCACGATAAAACTGCTGTCAGGTTTGTTGTTGGTATATTATTGAAGCTTCAGTAACATTTATGCTAGTAAATGTTTCCTGTAACACAAATAATGACAAAATGTATGCGTTTGTTTCACTAACATGAAACTATAAAATTAATAAAAAAAGAAGGAAAAATAACTTCCTATTGCATTTTCAAAACCAAAACTTACACGTTATTTCAATATTTATAGCATTTCACAACCATTCACAAACTTCCGTTGATTCACTTTCTGTTGTTTTTATGAGTACTTTTGAGCTGCTATTTAATCATTCATACACTGCCTGTGCCATTGTCACGGCCTGCAACGAAAGCAACCCAATAAATTTATAACACTCCTCGTCCTGCTACCATCCTCCATTTCAGGCTTACCTCCATTTCAGGATACAAAGTTAAACGACCATTGCACGTGTTTTTCCTTGCACCCTTTTTGTGATTGTCTCCTCCGCCCGAATAATGGAATTGTTTTGCCTGCGTATTGTAAGGTAAGCAGATTGTTACCTTTCCGCTGGCGTATTCAGCAAATACCGCCGGTGCGGTCGTACTTAGGCCTGAAGCATTCACGCACTCTCGTAAAAACTTCCTACCGTAAATAGCTCGTAAAAAACCCTCTCATTGCTCGGAAACAAACCATTTGCGCGATGTGCCCCGAATAGGCACCAGGGTTTATCAGTATGGTTGTACATTCCGACTCAACACACTTTCCTGCCTAACCACGACCCGCAGCGTCATTCATTGCAGGAATCCACATTCTAAACCTAAGGAATATTCACTGATTCATTAAATTTAGCTCGCACTGATCCAGGTTGATCCCTAAGGCCATGTACCTAAAGGTCTAATCCAACATCGTATTACACTACTTTTACCCATCGAGCAAGAACAAACACGCCTGTTAATAGCTTCCATTCACTACTTTATAGGTATAACTATCCCCAAACTTAAAGTGAGAGTTATTTTAAGCAACACATTTACGTCCCAGGTGATGCCAAATAACGCAGTTTCAACGTGTGTACCCTATTATTCAAATCCAGATCTTCATGAGTAGACATCAGTACATTTCATCAATGGTCATTTAGAGAGATACAAATAACTAAATATTTCATTTTCCAATAACCAACAAATATACATGTGCAACTTGTTCAAATAAGTTTCGAATTCTGGAATTATTTTGTAAAATTTCAATAAAATAGCGTTTCGTATTCTTGTTCCACTTCATCATTAGTCCCAATTTCCGGAATCACAAGTTATCGTTTTAAAGTAATTGCCATTCTTATCGATTGCTGAGTTGTGTCAATAACCAAACCAATACAAACCCTACAGTTTTCTTAATTACATTCCTTTTTATTCACCCTGGTCTGCATTTGCCTTCTTAGTAAAGCAATGCCTACCATATTACACAAACTTCCTATTTGGGGAATAATTTTCCAGAAACGGGACATAGGAAAAAAACCTTTCTTGTTTATTTGTAAAGGGGACGTTGTCGTATTCTTTGCTTCATGGAGGAGTAGCACGCGATTATACGAAGGATCCTGTGCACTGAAGTATTAGAGAGATTTTTAATATGACAAGAAACGTTATTCCCCAAAACCACTCAAAGAGTATACTTTTGAATGCAGGGTCACATCTATAACTCTGAGCAGTTCTTTTGTTTCCATTATGTCGAATTTCCACTCAATGGAGCACTTCAATACAAAGCAAGATTATTTACTAAACCTTTAAATATTAGAACAAACATTAATAGGGATTCTAATTTCGTTAGACCCTCGTAGTGAGGACTTACTAACCAACAATGTGGTATCAAGAAGTCTAGTAAGCTATTATATAGTTGTCATGATTGAATTGGTCGTTATTACAAGCGAAAAAAAGATAATATTAACGAGTCATTCAAACTTTTCTAGAATACCTCAACTCACATTTCAACGAATAACAACACATTTATTTTTTTATACATTCATACAATTTTGTTAAGTAAGAATGTGTATAAAAAGATAAATAAATGTTCATGTATTGAAAACTTAATTTGAAAAATACACATTCATCTATTCAATAGTTTGTCGTCCACACGATTTTTGAGTCATTTTCACGACTCATAAATTAGCTTATGATCAAACGTTCGGTTACATTTGTCACTATGCTAGCAGCTACTGCTGTTGTTTCAAAATTTATGCTCGTGGTCGCTCCACTCCATATTCCACGGTGATAAAATTCCTGCTCCTACGGATTTGGCTAGAGAGCGTCACATAATGTAGCGCGTAGAAGAATGTTCTATTTCACATCCCACAGCCAGTCCAAACCCAACGATTCTTTAGAAACTATGCACTTAAACTCGCGAACGAAAATCTGGCGTGATTTTCTGTGAAGAAAGAAAACCAAGCAAGATGTGATCATAAATTTCCCCTAGATCGTTCCAAATTGTTTGTTCAATTTTTACTAAGACCTAAGCTCTACACGGCAGCACTCCGGGATTTTATCGGAGCGCATATACCACACAATTTCGTCGTTTCGTTTCTATTTGGTATCAGTTAACTGAAAATATGTGCTTAATCTATGACGTTGATGTTGCAGCTACTTATTAAATATGAAATAACAGTAAATTTCTACAACTCACATGATTAGGTTCTAGGTACAATATAACTTTTAAAAAATCAAGTATAACCGTTTGCCACGCACATGTATTGTGTTCATTTGACGTTGTTTCAAAAATGTTGTAATATATTATCACCCACCCGTACTGGACAGAAGGACCGGTCTACGTAATTAAACTACGTAAAACAGCCATGAGGATGTAAAGGCACGAAAAGATGTGCTCCGGTTTTATCACGAAAAATAATTAAACAATGCAAAAAGTTTTTACGATTCATTACAGCAGTTTTACAACAGGGGACCGAATAATGTTGGAATTCGTGTTTCAAAAATGGTTCCTAATTGTATGAGCATCTGCAAGCGATGATCCAAGCCAGTATTCAAAAGTAAACAGCAAAGTTAATTTCTGAACTTGTTAGCCACAGACTCTCTTATGAAACAAAAGATACACACCGCGGTCAATGTTTTGAGGAACGAATTTTTAATTTAATAGATTATTTTAAGTAAAACTGTCACAATGGGACGAGTGGTAGTTCGGTACCATGTTTTCAAAATGCTCTTTCATTCCTACGATTCGATGTGGACTAACAGTGAACCATCCGCACAGAGAGGAACACGTTTTCTCACGGAAAACTTCACATTTCCCAACTAAACGACTACGACTGACAAAATCCAATTTTCCGATTCATTTAACTTCACACGAAAAGTTCAGACTTCTTACGGTCCCATCGGTCTATGCATGGGGTATTTCGAGATACCTCGTCAGAACATAAATGATGTTTTCTCGGCTCGCTGTGCTGAACGGAAGACCAAAGCATCGATGATTTATCCGTGCATTTTCCTTTTTCATCATCATGAATTTTATCATCGTGGCCCCAGAAAGATTCGCTGCTGACGGTGCTTCATCAAATATTCCGCTCGCATCGTAACGTTGGCCTCGGTTCTTATGCTCTCAATTTTAGAGGCTAGCATGTGCTTCGTACTTTGGCAGCAGCAGAAATGAAAAATTTACTTTTGCTATGATTTTGTTTTCGTTTTTACTTTTTTTCGTCCTAATTTGCCGCTGCAATTTCGTTTCAGCTTTCGGATACTTTTTTACGATCATCGCAACATTGCCGCAGAAACAAATCTTACCGTTGGTCGTTCCCCGTTAATTCCCGTTCTTTTTGAATTGATTGTAGAAGATAAAACATTTTATCCGGCGTACTATCCACAATGGAACAATTTTAAATGGAATACATTGAAATCGACCTAAGTTTCTATTTTGTACGAAAACAGATATTGAAGTTAGTTTGAAAATGTTAAAAATAGTTGAAGTTTTAGAAGCATATATGTTCTTTTCCACCAGTTGCGAAAACAAATTTATGATTAAATCTTAAAAAATACAATATTGTTTCAGGGTGCATTGTAATTTTTTTACAATGTTTTCAAGGATCGTTTTTAATGATTATAAGTTTTCAAGGTGCGTTGTAATTTTGTGTTGTCTTGATATAATATATTTCTGATTTCCCTACTATTTCATATATGATTTTGTAACAGTCAACTAACTTCAATAAAATCAAAAAAAGATTGTTTAGATCCTTAACTCTTTTTACAAAAAAATGCCTTTTAAATACATACAAATTTGAAACGAATCATATTCCCGTTCTTGAACACATCATATCTTTTTTTTAGATGTAGGACATTGTTACGTTTGAGAATTTATAAGCCATAGTATAATTTTCCTACACAGCTTTTTGTTCAAACTTCTAAAACAAGTTTTTAAATGCTGGTTTCAGTTTTATACAACGCATGATTGCATAATTCCTAAGAATAATTTAAATCACATAATGCCAGCAGTAAACATGTGAATAGTTTTTTTCAGAATGTTATGACAAACTCATTAACGACCTTTACACGTTCGTATTAAAAACGATTTGCGCTTGTTTTTCGCTTCCAATCGAAACGTCAAAACGTCTCGCAGCCCGATCCTCCATTGTAGAAAAATACAAACGAGACATTAAATTCAAACTTCTTCTTTGGCCTAACGACCTACTCGGTCATGCCTGCCATTTCTGGCTTACGAGACTTACTAATACCACGTAGTTGGATAGTCAGTCCTCACTACGGGGGAACGGTCCGGATGGGATTTGAACCCCGGTCCTGCCGTTTACGACCGGCGCCGCTTATCTCCTCGGCCACCGGACCGCCCCATTCAAACTATGAGTTATGATGTCTCAGAATGGCCCTCGCCTGCACAATAAGTACATGTAAAGGTTGTGATTGGTTTGGTGCAAATTGTGATGTTGTTTCAACTATATTATTTCACCCTTACACATCAAACATAACTATTCAAACGATTACTAATTACCTACTTCCGAGACTGTCGTTTTTAGTGTTTACACACTCCCTCGACATCTAGTTCACGAACGTTCCGTTTTTTCGTTCCATAATTCAAATTGCGTTACACGCATTGACACATAATCGAAGGTTATTTATTTTTCTGTGAGCCAAGGTGAAGGTTTGAGATGTGAAAAGATCAAGGACTTCAAGTATTAACGGTAAAAATAATTGCTTCTTGGTAGAAATGACACAAAACGAAAGTGAAAGGTGCGCATACCAAAACGATACGGCAAACGTTTGTCAAAGAGTTGAATATAGAACAAAAAACACACACGAAACAGAATGGAAGCAGAAAAACTATAAGCTATTAATACGGGTCAAAGATTGAAACACCATCAACTGTTGGCCTTTTCCATAACCATTAAGGGGTTAGGTGAAGAAGCGCAAGGTCATATAGGTTTCTTGCCCATTACCAAAGCACGTGGTGTCCAGGCAACGGTTGTTCATGTATTTTATGTTGCTCCATTTATGACGGGGTGAGATAATTTTTCAAAGTTCATAAAACTATTAGGTAACTCGTAATTAGAAGCATGGTTTCAGATGATCTTGGCTATCGGTGAACTCTGCGTTTTAGTATATTTTTTTAGTGGATTCATTGAACAATGCTTAGTGAGCTCAAATCTGTTTTGGACATTTTTGTAACTATCTCATGCTTGATAATAAAATCTATCGTTAGAATAAGGTATTCCGGTCTTATTGGTATTGCTTGGTCTTTTAAACGAGTTCTGAAAAGTGCAAGAACAAATATTTTTTTATTTTATTTATATTTCCAATATGACGGCATTTGCCGTATTTTCAGTAGCATATGTACTGAGTTACAAATCATTGCAGCAAGAACAAATAGTTAAACGAATAATTGAAAAGCTTTAAGGTTTCTGATTTTTTTAATTTGCATACATTTACATTATTTATTTATTTATGTACCAAGTATTTTTACGGTTCTAACGCTGATATTTTCACTTTCAGTATGTTAATCGCGCCAACTTATCTATTTAACTTTCGACGTAGTAGGATGGTATTTCCTTAACGTTGTTGTTTCATCGTTCATTCGTTCGAAAATCATCACCAACCTCTTTCCATCCACAACTGATGCGATACTACCTATCGCTTTTTCCCGAAAACCCTAAATCTCAATCACAATTCCAATCACATCACATTGCTGCAGCCTTCAGCTTAAGCATTCGATCAAGATTACAGTTTGACGTCGGAAGATTTGCCCACCTTTTCGTAACACCCTGTGCTATAGAACCCGCTTTTCGATGTGATTGCTTTTCCTACTAAAAAAAACTGCTTTTTATGATCATATCTAATAAAAACCATGCCGCTACCAAGTGGTTTGCGTCGACGGGGAACATTCCTCAACATTCCTCTGACAGATTGCTTGAGTGATTGATTGCTGTATGTAACCCGTAAAGGCACAGATGAAATTTGAAAGTTCGTATTAAATTTCGTTACTTTCTTGGCTATTGTTACCTATTCATTGTTTTTAAATATACTACTAGTTTGCAAAAGGAGATTCCTCTATATGATATGGCCACAATAATGATAAACATACTTCAGGTAGGATATTAATATCAATATGCTGTTATTTTGATTCGCTGTGGAATTCGATCATCTAAAGATTCAAATACTTGTACGAATCATCCAGCCTTGTTTCCAAAAACAAAACAATGGAACGCACATTACAAAAAGAGCGCAAGAAAAGAATAGAAATCCGCTTGAGCTACTCGCAAAAACGAGATGGAAAATACCAGCCATGTTGTTTAAGGGCGTGGCAAACTCATTATGGCTTCGTTTTTGCTTCGTCCTCTTTCCTACGCTTTGAAAATGACTGCAGTGTTTTCGTTCTCCAGCGCCAATTTGCAGGCCTCGTACAATTTGGACGAAGTTTTATACATTTCACTGGCTCGATGCGGCACACTGATACCCTTTGCACAGTACGTAATACCAGTCTGGGGCAAGGACAATCTAGGCAGGACATAAATTCATATGTTTGTTTCACAAAAACGCTCTTCATTAGCTACGAGGCAGAGTTTACTGTGCTCTATTCAACCCGTCGGTTGCTTTCATCAAGTATAAACGTTATTGAGCAGCCCTGCGCCATCGAAAATATCGCCATCCCCACTGCCTCGCCAAAAAACACTCGGATGCTGTGATCGTTCGCTGGCTTGCTGGTCGGTTGAGTTTTCGGTTTCTCCCATCCGAAAAATAACAACCATTCGAGCGGAAAAAGCTAGCACGGACATAAAACTTTTCCCATTTTCAGCAAATGCAAGCCTCTATTACCCTCGTAACGGAGCAACTCAAAAAGCCCAGGGTACCATGTTCTACCATCATTGGTTCGAGCATTCTGAAAAAGTTATGGAAAGCGTACAAACAACAAATGAAGCACGATTCGGCTATAAGTATTACCAGCATGTTTTAGTGCTATGGCAAGCATGGTTCATGTCATCGAATGTCGATAAGTAGATTGGCAAAAATGGAAAAGACAACATTTTTCGTCTTGAATTTTCTTATAACTGTACGGTACAGCATGCGCTTCCATTTATTACTTATGTGTTGGATTAATTTATTCGATTGTGTTCAATTTTTTTGTTTAACATGTCCTATAACCTATTCGATTCACTCAACTGGTCGTTTTCACACATGAAAACTGGTCGTTTTTTTATGAAAAAACCATAATAATAATAATATGAATTACTATTTATAAATTTTTTGATACATTATTGTTTACTAATACACGTCTTTGAAACATATCGTGAATATTTCGATGATCTTTAATTTACTTTCAACTAAAGCGTTGATTTTAAAGCCGGTTGAAACAAACCATAGCTCATCCGCACATCATATTACTAAAGTGTATGCGGTTATTAAAAAGTATTGTAAATATGTAAAAAGTATACAGCTATACAATTCCGTTGTCCTTCAAATGCATTGTTGTAACAAGACTTGTTTTCCTCTGCCACATTTTCATTCAAGTATGTTTCAGATGATCATTTCACCTGCATCATCATCCATAAAATGATGATGGTTAATCGGATCAAGTGTTGTTGCAATAATTTATAAATTTTCATTTCATTCTGTAGTGTACTTGCTATAAAACCTGATAGCATTAGACAAACTGTTCGCCTGTTAGATCCCAAACCTATGGTTTATATGTTTAAGATTTCTTAACGTCAAATTCTAGTATTGAAATGAATTTACCCGCAACAGGATAGTCAGTCCTGTTTAGTCAGTTTAGTCCTGATGGTCAGTCCTATCAGTCAGTTTAATTAATTAATTAGTAAGTTAGTTAAATAGTCCAGACTCCTACAAGGATATTGAGGCCCAGAGCTTTCTAAACACAGATTTCAGGACAACAAACTTTGGCTCAAATGACTCTCTGATAAAAATGTTAAAAGTTATAGCTCTCTAGATAAAAACGTCGATTTCTGTTCAAGCTTAGATAATATAAGGACCTTCCTCCATAGCTTAGTCTAGTTTGACGATATAATATTAATGTTTGGACTGCAATTAATTGTGTTTAGTAAATGTATTGTTATGTAGGCTTGTAAAAGCTGGATAGCTGGACTAAATGAATTAAATAAAAACACGAATTGAAATTACATCGTATGAATATTTTTCACTGGTACGACGATGTCAGTTCATCATTTTCCAACAGCAGTCTATGTATTTGGAAAAACTTTATTAATCGCATAGCACAATCTTGATTTCATATCTTTGCATAACTACTCGCCGTCTTTGAATGCGTGTATTTACGTTCCAGCTGAAGCTAACATTAAATAGAAACTTTATATCTCACTCCACACAACCTGAGCCCAAAACTGTTTGTGTGCAACCTATTGCTTCCTTAATGGAACCATTTATGCCTGCCCACCAGCGCTAAACTAAAGTAAGTAAGCTCAGAACACCACCAGCTTGATGAATTATTTATTAAATCCAACAGCGTGAGCGTCATAGCCACTAATCAAGAAAATACCATTATGCCGTGCCAATCAAGTTGGTTGTTCAGAAAACAAAACAACGAACGCAAAAGAAACCAGTCAGATCCCCGAACGCAGTACAAGAAGGAAAAGGAAACCAAAGTGGTTTGCTATCCCAGTCTTTTCATTTCAAACAGCCGTAAAAAAACCCTCTTGAAGTATCATCTCTTGCGCACAAGTGATAGGGCTAATAAGAAAAACAAAAGATTATAATTCGGCAAAAAGATGGGGCTTTACTCTCATCTCTGGACCACCGTGGAGTGCCAATACAGCATGGTACAGAACAAATATCCAAAACGGTATCCTGGCTTGCAGAAAATGTGAACGCCGTCAGGGTAGAAGATTTGATAAACGCTAACAGTACGTCCGTTCCACATTTGATCGTACTCCAAACCAAACTCCAACCATGGATACAACTTCTTTCATCATGATTGCATTACGCGCAAGATAACAAATCTTTTCTACTAAACTCTAATGAGATGAAATAAAGCAGCATTGCCTACGTGGTACATAGCACTGATGCACCATAAACCCAAGACGTGCCAAGGCATAAAATAAATGAGCGTCCTATCCTACCTCATGAGCTGTGAGCATACCAGTGTCAGAAACAAACACCAATCATCATGCCCTATGTTAGAGATGAGCTTTAGTTCTAGTGCGCTTAATGTTACTATTGTCAGCCACATGTAAACAATCGCTCCTCGCATGAACATTTGTCCTCCTTGCATGACAACGTTTATATAAATTTAATAAGGTACAGCGTACTTGCAATAATCGTTCAACTTTAAACATGTTTGATCGCATATCATTACTCGTTTCGATCCTCTTTAATTTTCGAAACGTTTTAATCAATACTCCTTTAGCAATTTGATAAATCATTGCAAACGCTTCGATCCATTCATGTTCGCAAACGTTTCGATCCATTCATTCCATAACAGAAACAAAGTGATGTGCGCTCTATTCAGCAGGCTAACAACAAGGTCCGATATGAAAAACACTAGTGTACTCCCCCTTTTCCCGTGACGGCAATAGGATGGCAGGCGATCATGCAATGTTTGTTTGCAGTCTTCCGTCCTTCTGTTATTATAGCGGCAGCAAAACAATAATTTTAACATTTTAATGGCTTTATTTCGTTAGTCTTAAGTGATTGTTCACATAAAACAATTTATGGCCGCATCGATTATTTCTTTTCCATCCTGTTCGAGGAAACGTTTGACAATTCATATGTGCTAACTATTATCGTTTACCGTCGATGATCGAAAATTAGTAATTGATCGAGAAAATTTTCTCAGTTCTCTGTTTTCAACTCTACTTGAATAAAGTACACAAATATCATATTTATTCAAGAAAAACGTCACTATGTCCAATACCATCAGCAATCATCTGCGCACTGCTCCTATTGTTTGTACTCTCTTTTCCAATTGCGCAACACAAATAATATGCAAAACCAAGCTATGCGGGAACCACCGCTTGCTATGTGTATCTTCGTTAGGCTCGTGTATTTATTGTTTGAATATCAAAATTCCATTGCCAATACAAAACTAATCAAATAAACCAATATTTTTTGGAATAAATTACCAACTATGTTCATACACCAATCAATCGCATTCGATTTCAAAGCCGACTTTCTATCATGCACTTGCCCTGCGTATGTCAACCTATAACCTGCGACTCGTTACTGAGACCAGGGTTGCGCATTTGAATACATCAATCTATAAAAAAAATTATAGGCCATCTCCGAGTTTATGATGATAGCACACTCGCATTCGCGTAAAGTCTTGAAGTAAAATGAAAGGGAAAACTGACTGAAAATCATCATCATGCATAAAAGCACGTCATATCGCTGCTTTTAAGAAACTTTCCATATATGGTTGATACATATCGAATGCATTTTAAATATAGAATCGTTAACAATTATTGTACTTTACACATATGACGATAAACCGAAAAGTTAACGCTCTATTACACCAAATCAATTGAAAGACTACTCTAGACTTAACATTTAAATCCAAAAGCCTATAGCTCAATCAGAACACAACTGACTGAACAACCGTATCTCAAGTAGAATCACTTTCGTAATAAGTCCGACCAATCCAACTCATACTCTTTCCCGCTATCTTTATTTTTCGTTCCAGTACATTGAAAACAAAAAAAAGATTTGAAGACGGGTTTGTACTTTTCACATGTCAACATAATCTTGCTGCGCATAAATTTCATGTATCGTTAGGCAAAGAAACTTCACTTTGGTTGATTAAAATTATTCTTTTATGTTTAATCATATCCGGAAGAACCCATTTTCAGTTCAACAACCCGCATTTTGGTGTTCAACAAGAACAAAACCACAAAAACTTAGCATCATATGCGCTGCAACTCTAAACTGTCTGCAATCTAAGCTTGAGCATCTCGCTGTTGTTTTGTTTCCTTATTCATCTTTTGCCTTTCCACAGCCTAATACATCTATCCTTTCATCTTTACATGAATGTTTGCGTTCTGCTGTTCATACATAATGTAACAGATATCTGGAATAGTTTAGCTTCTTGCATATTTTACTTTAACGCGCTTTCGGCGCTGAAAATAAATAGTTATGAAACCTGGCAAACCCACGCTCATGAAAATGAAATCTCAAATGCTGGAATAATATAATCACCCACAGTATATAATAACGTATCGATACGCGGTGACTTGGGCATGCAGCGTGGTATCCAACCGGGGTACAAGCTACACAGCGTGATAGTAGTAAAACACAAACTTTACAAACATAATTTTCATTGTTTAGCGTGTTCTAACCCAACAATGGTCCCTCCCCATTGATAGCATAGCAAACCTACAAAACAATTATTGACAACAACAACAAACTCCCACTGCAGCCATTTTTTTCAACACATCAAAGCGCCCAGGTGAGGAACAATATACATACATTTGCTAGTTATTACAACCATCGGTCATCATTGGCGCATTTTTTGGGACGCGCTACTTCCTGAAGGGTTTTAATTAACTGAACCTACCCTTGTTCTAGTCAACACGCCCTGGCGAAGAAAAGGGTCTAAATGAAGCTTAAGAGTGAGTAACGGAGCTTAACACGAAATACGCCCCTACCTTACCAATTTGCTCTTATCTTTTCGGCTCCTCACCTTGCTAATTTCAAATTCAGAAGAAAAAAAATTGAATGAGGAATATCGCTCATTCAAAACTATTCATTCCTTACTCCTAAGGCTGGTAGCTTTTTCCATAGTTTTGACTTTGAATCTTTACATCGCGTCCGACACGAAACCGGTTCATCGGCAAAGCATTTGACGTTAATATAATAGTAATATATTCGCCATGAACAATCCATCGTAATGCTTTTCCTATTTACATTATTATGCATATAAATATGCATTTTTGTATTAAATCTTTCTGCTTAGATCGTCCTATGTGTAAACTACTTCCACCGACCAAAAAGACCATCTGCCAAATAGTAATGCTTTCAAAAATTCAAATGTGGCATCCGCTTACGTCGTCTTGTTTAAAACACCGTAGTCGAGCTTAACGCAGTTCTTTTCGCAAGTTTTGTAAACATATCAAGTATGGTCAACATAATGTATGCCTTCTTTATAGCAATGAAAGAGATCTCGTCTGCAAACCTGTTTTCCAATTCCAATACTGCTGTATCAAACCTGTTTTAAATGAATGACATTTTCATTACATCTTCCTCGCTCTAGGCACATTGTCGAAGCTTCTGCTCAATAATTTGCTTCTGAGCTTGTGGTTTCATATTATCTTGGTATGAACGAAACATAAATTCCATGAATAATTCGATACGGAACAAATAAATGAAAAACTTACCGCTCAGTTAATCTATTCAAAATTGATAAACGATCTAACGTACCGGACATATGAACAATACTGAAGGCATCAATACTGATCGCTTTTACTAGAATAGGCGTATTGAATGTTCTAAAAATTCCTTATATTCTCTGTCGGATGGCATTAATCAGAGTTTGAAAATTATGGAAAACAAAATGGTTAGCGATCATTTTGTCGAAAATTGTCACTTTACACTATTTTTAAACGAAATGTAAAATTTAAATATCTCAAAACATAAAATAAACTAAACGTGTTATCGCGATCATCGGAGTTTTCCAATACCACTGCCCACATTGAATGTATTCAAATCGAATAAAGTAATCTCTTCACGAAAGTCAAGAAAATAAATACATTAGTTGGTAAATACTGGGTTTCATTCCAATGTTATTTTGAGGCAATGTAAGATAGCTTCCGAAAGCGCAACGAATGCGATAAAAACGAATTATTGTATTTTTGGTTTTCTTAGATAACAAATACAGTATCCATTTGCTATATAAGTAGTCGTATATATAAATCAACTTGTTAAATATCATTCGTATAACCACCAAAAGTACAGAGCTCTCTCTCATCTAACTACATTTATTATATTTCACAAAAGTACATACGAAGAACAACTGCTCAAGCGCAATGAGGTTCGAAATACACCCAACTTTTTTGGGAACCTTTTTTCTGTCGATTGGAATACACACGCATCGCTCATTGTTGGACGATTGTGTGAGTAAATAGTGAAGAATTGATTTCTCACGTTGCGTGTAGTGCGAGTTTCCAACAACAGATCGCGCTAGCAGTCTCACGTCGCCCTCAAAGCAAATGGTTTGTGCAATGGATGGAATGTCGCATTGTGTGTAGATGTTGTCGACATTGTCGACAAACGTGGTAAAATCGTGTTCGTGGTTTCGAAGCTACATGTTAGCTGTTATACAATCATTAATTTTTTTTTTTTTTTGTTATTGTATGACGGCCAGGCCGTATTAGACTTAGTTTACCACGTAGCAGGATAGTCAATCACTGCTACGGGGGAGTGGTCCGGATGGGATTTTGGTCCCGGTCTGTCGTGTGAGAGAGCAGCGCCGATACCACTACCCCACCGGGCCGCTCCTACAATCATTAATTGTTTAGAAAATAAAATGTTCGATCCTTTTATCATATCACTTGCAAAAACAATGTATTTATACCAATGCTTGTATTTTTTTTTTCATGTAACATTCTGGATAATCGGATGTGGCCAGGTGGGATCGGCCCCGATCTTTCGCCCGACGGACCAGGACTAAAATCCCATTCGGACCACTCTCGCGTAACGGCAATTGATTATCCTGTTACGTGGTAATTAAATGTAATACGGCCTGGCCGTCATACAAGAAAAATGGATAATTTTCCCTTACTCCTGGGAACCAACGGGCTTCGGCAACAGACTTTATTATCCAAACTTTTATTTATCCCATACCCCCATAAGTTTTACACTGAAATAAGGTAACGTTGATTAATGTAATGTAGAAAGTAGTGCCTGTTTTTCGTATGTGATTGATTCAATTACAATATGGTTAGGTACGTTATTACGGTTTACTCCGAGAATTTCAAGTATAAATATTAAGCTTCTTATGTCTTTCGGATCCATACTGGTATTAATTTAAGGAAATGCACACTGACATGTAGAAAGTAAAAGTAAAAAGCATGTTTTCCTTATTTGTATAAAACATTTTATTATTGCCTTCTGGCGGCCATTCCCCTTTACATCCCATCCTATCGCTTACGCGTCCGCCCACCTCTCCTTATCCCCTTGCGACGCACGCGGTTCGCCCAAAGTGATCCTTGGGTGCGGGCGCTCTTGGATTTCAATTCCGTGGGTGATCTGTTTGACCACAATGTATCCTTTGCTGT
>KB663810.1:893500-940982 GCA_000349025.1 Anopheles minimus
CTACTTCATCATCATACTCTATGGCTCCACAAGCTTGAGAGGTCTTGGCCTGCCATTTCAGTCCTGCGTACGGAAGAGCGGTCCGAATGGGATTCGAACCCCGGTCCTGCCGTATGAGACTGGTGCCGCGGTCTCCTCGTTACGTCGTTTAGCTTGTTAATCGCTCGAACGAGCAAGATTTGTCCGAAGGTTTCCTGTGTATTTCAGATCAGGAGATCGCGATAGCCACTAGATAATTTTGATGAATGCAATTCGTCTATTCGTCTATTTGTACATTACTTATTTTTCAAATGAGCAAATGTTTTAATTATATTGTGGCAAGTGTTGAAACAAACAAGCAATTGAGCTCCAGGGAATTTTATGCAAAGCGTATTATAATTCGACTCGGTCAAGATAAATGAGTTTATAACCGCGCAAATCAATAAAAAATGTCAAATTATCCCGTATCTGCGATACACACGATTGCAATTACGTGCGAAAGAATATATTCACCTGGAGGGCTATATTATGGGCACTTTTAAAGCCGCCTATATTATGGGCACTTTTTTTTAAGATTTCTGAATATTTATCCACACACCTCACGCAATAGCAGAATATGATGGAATGTATTTCGTAAGTGAATATGGAAAAACGTGGTTAGACATCATCATCTCCTTCTTCTATAGCACTAGAACCTCGAAAAATCTTAACCTGCCATTTCAGGCTTCCGTGAGATGAATTTACCTGCAACAGGATGGACAGTCCAGGGGTGGCCCGGTGGGTTAGTGGTATCGGCGCTGCTCTCTCACTCGACAGACCGGGACCAAAATCCCATCCGGACCGTACCCCCGTAGCAGTGGTTGACTATCCTGCTACGTGGTAAAATTAGTCTAATAAGAGCAGGCCATCATACAAAAAAAGGGATTGCCAGTCCTGCGTACAGGGGAACGGCCCGAATGGGATTCGATTCTCGGTCCTGTCGTATGAGACCGACGCCGTTATCTTCTCGGCTGCTGCGTGTTTATTCATCACTTTTATTGAAATCCAAGTTTATCGGATCGTAACAATTGTTAGGACAATATGCAACGCATCTCCATGACATTACAATTTCTTCTTCTATGTCACTACATGTTCAAGATTTATATGGTTTTGTGTATTCATTTCCGACTGCAGTGATTTGAATATACCTGCTTCAGAATTGTCAGTCCTGCGTACGGAGGAACGATCCGAATGGGATTTAATACCCGGCTATTTCACCACTATTTCTTCTGTCACCGAGTCGCTTCATGACATCACAGTGATTAAGCAATGTAGTTTTGAATTTTTGAAGGCAATCAGAACGAATAAAAAAAACTTTTTGAAAAGAAATTACGAACGACACTTTCATAGATATTCAGGGATATAAGAAAAGAATATTCTCAAGTTGATAGCATACATTTCTTTTAACTAATATTTGTTAAGTATTGTTATTTGCTCTTTTCACTATACATTCCATCCCTATACAGTAAGAATACATTGGTACGGATTCTGTACAAACCTAGAGGAAACAGGGTGGTCATTTTGCAGATTTAGTTTTAAGGGTAGGGCTAGGTTTAAAGGGATCAGCTAACAAGCTACCATAAGGGAAAGAGGAAGTGGTAGAAATGGGATAATGGAAACGGTCTTTTACTTCAATCGGTCTTTATAATCAGTAAAAAAAATTCAATCCGGTCAATTTTTCGTATCTGGGATTCACCATCCTGCTAGGTAAAAAAAAATTTAGTAAACCAGGAATTGCAGGCAGGATATAATAACACGTTACGCCAAAGAGAACGTTTGATAATACCTGTAGCAATCTCAAAATGGAAAAATCTTCAAATTGTATTATAACAAGCCTGTTGATTGCTAAGTTCTGGTCTTTATCAATATATATTATGTTATGTTTGTCTTCTTCTTCTTTCTGGCATAAATACCTTTTAGCACCGATGACTATGTTCTCTCTCAACCACACTAACGCTTGTTCCGCAGACCACGTCCGGTCGATTTGAGAATTTATTCCTAGATATTACACGACATTTTGATCAACATGTTCTACAATCGTTTTTGTGTTCAGGTTTATTTATTTTCTGATTCTTGTGTCAAACTCTAAATTCAATTACATGTTTCTAAATTTTTCTCAAGAACCACTACACATGATTTGCAATTAAAAAAATTGTACAAAATTCGAAATTGGTAAAATCTTCCATTAAATTCGTCAGACATTTTACAAATTACAGCGTTGCCGATGTTTCACTGCAGCCATGGCGTCGGCGTTTAACCACGCCTTTTCAATATGGCTGCTATGACGATGGTGTGCGCATGAGTGACACGCACACATCCATACAACGGTGCTTTCAGAATTCTCTCTTGATCACTTTTAATAAAATTTTTACTTCTTCAGAAGTCTAGTAAAACAAAAGCTAAAAACCTATTACTACAAACATACGATTATTTTAAGCACTTCTTTTATTTCCTTCTGAAACTAACGATACATATAATGTGTCAGATATTTTTTGGATTCTGTATTTTACACAAATATTGATATTAGTTAATTTGTGTTTTTATTGAATTAATTTAACGGTATCACCTCTTTTTTTTGGTATTTTAATGATTTAATAACGTTCTCAAACAACTCAACGAATTGACAAAAACTGTTATATTCGAGTCTTAAAGCAGTACATGCGTTATGCGACTGTGTTACTTTTTGTGCCCACACATTCCCTAGGATGTCAATAACAAAACGGTAAATCAAACAGATGCATCCTTTGCAACTGGAACATAACTGGATGTGTCTAATTGCTTTCGTTTCAGCTCGAACCTAACGGTACATTCCAGAAAACGCACAATGTTATATAATAAAACTTTGCAAACATAAAAACATAAACAAACACACCGAACTTCCATTTGTGGCATCTTCTAGAAAGGTTTCCACTTCGCGATAACAAGCAGTCCTTTCTCTGCGTGAAATGTAGAGCAGTATTTTAGCAGCACATCCCAGAACAGTAACCATTTACACACGCGTTGCATTTTTGTGGAGGCAAAAAAAAAAAGAAACAAGGTAGAACCCACAAGATCCAATCCTTTTCGAAAAAGGGTAAGGTCTGCACCATAAAACGACCGAAACAACCCAATAAAGTGCAGCACGTCGTTCGGCATCATAAATTGTCCTTTGCTACCAATATTTACCCTTTTGCTCGATCCAGTTGTCCTAGTAGGAGATTTCTGGTCTGAAGCTGGTTGTGGAAAATGTGTAACACAGTGAAAAACGACTTCAATACATTACTTGCCGTTCCGTTTCTACGTGCCACACATTCAAAAGAATTGGATTATTATAGAAACATATGGCATGTTTTGTATCGATGGTTTCCATACAAAAGATGTAAGAAACATATAACAAACTACTAACAGTAGTTGAGAAAATCAAACCCAATCTCGCAAACCGGTTTTGGCAAATTATTTTTATAACCTGTTTCCTTGATTTTTAAAAGAACGGCCAGGCCGTACTGCTCTGTTTCCTTGATTTACAGACCGGTAAAACCGGCTGAGTCTCGGTACAAGCCAGAAAGAAAACAAGCTTCATTCAATGTCAAAAAGCCACAAGAAACGGTCACTCACCTTACACCTTGGAGTGTTTTTGAAGCTGCTAGTCATCACTATAGATACGCACACGCACAAAAAATACACGATGTCATGATCATTTAGTTATCTTTTCCGACATTTTCCCTTGCACTAACCCTTGCGGTACATTCCACTTTGATACATCCTTGAACTCAATTTGGATTTTTTCTTCATACCATATGTAACAAAGCACGGGACCGGCATAGCATTCAAGAATATTACTTCACTATTGATGCACACGACAGTAAGATAAGACACATTTAAAATCATTCATAAACCAGCACGCACACGTCTTAAATTTGATCTCATTTATTAAATCCAATTAGCAAAATCCTGTGTCACCGGGTGCATTTCCACCATTTCATATTTTACACAGACACATTGATGCTATGCAAACGGGAGCCTGCGTGCAGGTATCTTTTCGCTTTAACTCAGCTTCTTATCTTTACTACACACTTTGCTATCACACGCACAAATGTACACTACTGCCATAGGATCATGGGTGCTCCAGTTCACATAAAACACTAACTTGATAAATATTTTCCCCCTTTTCTACAACTTGGCGTACAGTAGACTAGTATTTCACTATTGGAACAATGGGACGATTTCCTCGATAGAACCATCACCATCTACTATTACCTGCAACACAATTGAGAGAATTCGTCCCTTCATTTGAACACACTTCCAAACGGTAAGCGAAAACGTGTTCTAACCGAACTTTGGCTTGCAATCTACGCAATCGAAATTCACCCACTACTACATGGTTTTGCTTGTGCCGACCAACCTACCGGCCGGGACATCTTACTGTAGGAGAAAACGAATGTAACTTGGTGTTTGGTCTAACGCAAACGGATAGTTCCGAGAAAACGGCAACGACGACAGAACACAAACGCGGGCCATAGCTGTCGACAAACGATGACGACGACGGGAAAGTTGATTTGAAAAAAGATGCTATCAGAATGGAAGACTTCTGATAGAAAACTGCCCAAAATTTGTACCGCACAATCTTTTCTACAAAACAAAAAAGCTATAAAAGTTTCCTTCGTTTGAATGCATCGGTGTGGTATATAACGTAAAATTTCGTATGTATTTTGAAACCGTTCACTCTCGCCTGCTCGTTCACTTCGTACTCGCGCGACGTACGATCGAATCCGACCGATTCGCTACCTCACGCGTACGTTTTACCCTCGCTAGCTTGCCTTCTCACTTGCGCAACGAGCTTCGCGAGCATCTGGGAAACTCGAAACTCATCTCACTCTCATTTGCGCATCCCTCTCTTTCCCGGTTCTTCTCTGCATTCACGGCGCCTTTTATTGATTGCCTTTGACTCATGGCCCATGCTACCGATGGCGAAGGCGCTTGCAATTTGTTAAAGTGTATTCTTTAATATTCCCTCCTACGACTAATGTGCTGCTTTTGTTACCGTTTCAGCTAGGTCGTTGCTTAGCGTACGCAGTTTAGCGTACTAGAAAAGTCTCATTTACCTCGGGAAATATCACTCAATCACAGCCACACAATCAAAATCACGCTTTAGTGCTAAACCAACGATATTATGATAAAAAGCATTCAACATTAAATTCAGCTTAAAATGTTCGTACATCCAGTATCGACAACGTTTCAACGTCTCTTTGCCTGTTTACTCCGTCAGCACCATAATTAACTCGCAAAACTTACAACTGCACCCGTTTCTAAGCGGCACACCATTGACGAAAGATTGACAGTTGTGCTTGTCCAAAGTATCCACTACGAAACAAACACCAAGGATTAGTGCCTACCATTTTCAAATATAATTCTACCAACCACCCTCGTCAGTGCACCCCGATATGGAGCAGGGTGAAATGTTACAGACACATGCGACGGTCATCTACCACCAACAAGCAATACTACACATAACCACCATGCGTTTGCAGTGCACACCACGAGTGTTACATCCCGGCCCAGCCAAACAATAGGGGGAAAAGGCCGAAAGATCGTGCCGCCTAAAGATGGTTGATGGCTGTTCGTAGTCAAAAGCTGTTCCGTCCCCGTGCACCGACGCACAAGCTACAGTAGAAATTCGAGAAGGAAGTGCGCAAGTATAGTAGCGCCCTTCCTAACGTGGAATTCTGTCTAGCTACCCAGGGTGACAAAACGAAACAGTCGCCAAACGGGTAGCAATGTGCAAGAGTAGGTAAGCAGCAGCGGCAAATAGCAGCACGAGCGTTCCTACATGGAAAAGGAATCCAACGGAACAGCATCGGCCGCTAGGGTAAACGAAGCAGCCGTCTTGGCAAGGGCATAAAAGATAACAAAATCTTCCGATTGGGTATCCGAACGTAAATTATAACTTTTTATTAGATTTCTGATGAAAAATATAACCGCTTGGTCCGATGAACGCCGTTGGTTTGGCCGGGAGGGATGTTTTCATCTCCTTCTCCGCGCGTTAAAATCTCTTTCACGCAACCGCGTTTCTAAAGTCCAACGAAGCGTCTCCAAAAACGGCAACGCTTGTTGTCAAGGATCAACGTCGCCATCCACCGATACCACGTACGCATCGTTCTGTTTTCATATAGGTTCACGCAGAAGAATAATAACATGGCAACAGTGAATGAGCGAGACGAAACGCTATGGTGCTCAGATGACTTTTCCTTCGTAGCGGGGTCGTCCTATGTTACATTTTTATTACAATTTTATTTTATATATCAACTCCTCGACAGTTCCACCATCTCGTTGTTCGCTCAATGCTCTCTCAAATACGATACACATTTGTTCGTTAGTTTCGTCAACCGAATCAATATGTTACCCAAGCAAAAAAACTACAGTTGGTGAAGAATTTGTTCTTCAGTAAATTTTCTAATTTTAGGACCAAGAAATTGTGTTCAAAAGCCTAGTCTAGAAGGTACAAAACTCATACTATATGCATACCATTGCAATTCGAAAGTATAAATAAATTTGATATTAAATATTTGTTGAAATGTTGCTCAAACTAATACATGTTGAGCTTTATACGTCATGTTTGAATTATTATAGTAAGAATATACATTGATATACCAACATTTGTTTTACAACAAGCATTACACATTTCAACCACTTTTCTGTTTCATTAACGTAAAATTTAATTTGATTGTTTTTTCTTTATGCCTTTATGTTATGCGCCATTTTCTTTCAAACTGGCTTGGAATTTTTAGCTAAAAAATGGAAACGAAATAAAACCGTTCGGGTCCATAGACGATATCGTCGGTATCTCGGAATAAGTTGCTTAATTTTGTTATACTCCCATACACGATATCACAAACGACACTGCGTTCACTATACAACTAGAAGGAGCGCAAAGAATGAATAATGCTACCACGGAATGAAAAAAAGCTAAACAACTCATTTTCATGTCTCAACCCTCTTAAATTGTTGTCTTATTCCAAGCCATCCGTTTATGTTGAAGATAGTCAGCTGCCTTGGGTTCGTGATGTTCTGTTTTTTTTAATAATGAGCTCTAAGGGGGAGTGTCGATGGAAATCATTAGAGAACAAGAATACATAAAAGCACATATCGACGACCCCTGCTGGAAATTAAGTGCTTTTTGTTCTATGCTTTCGCAGAGCTGGAGAAATTGGAAAGCGACATCTTTCGCTGCACGTAATGAAAAGCAACATTCACAGTATTAATAAAGATATCACTTTCACAGACCTGTCCCAAGATCCCTTTGAACATTTTTTACGCCTAACAGTGAAACTCGAGAACGTTTTGGTCTTTTTACAAAAAAATGGTTTCGGCTTATTTCTTGGTTTCGGTTTGATTCGTGGCCGACCGCTGTCATAGTTTGCAGTATAAGAATAAAAGTTTGGTGTATAGATTAATGCGATTTAAAGGTTATTTGCATTGACTCCTTTTTCCGACTCTCATTTTTGTGCAGAAGTATATTATATATCTTTACTAAAAATGTTTCTTTATCTATCGGACCTGGAATTTGCATTAAATTAAATTTTTTTGTTATTATCAGCTATAATTATTCTGCTTATGAGTTTGTTATTAGTTTTACTTATTAACTTCAATAGTTCAAGGTAATCATACCATTTTAAATCGGTTTTTGAATTCATAACAAACTGACAACTGGTTTTGGCGGAATTTTCAACACTTACATTATTACCGTCGGCAACTTTTGCTATTGAATTAGGGACCAGAAGTAAGTAATCATCTACGGTACAAAAGTTTTGGAAAGGAACTATCATAGATCTAACTATATTTAACCATTCAAATTTATAGATGATTTGTTTCCGATTACAATTTCATTGGAATACTATTGAGGGATTTCATGTCAACCAATCTATCTATTTAAAAATCGGTTGCGTATTGGCAATATACTTGTCAAAAAAGTAATGCCTTGTTTGCGTTTGTTGAAATGCACATCGATTTAGACCTTTTCGATTTTAATTAACTGTACAAACGCTCATTTATTATTAATTTCTGCAAGACACACAAACGTATATTTGGTACATTTTCCGGGTTGGTATGTGCGTCTTGAACACACGGCAAATAGTTACATTGAAAACCAAGATCCACTTACGCATTCCTACCTACCTGACCTACGGGTGAATGACAACTGACAGATATATTCAAATTTATGTAATTTAATAATTTTTAAAGAAATATTTATTAAATATATTTAAGTTTCACATGAATTGTAAAACTATTATCCGGACCGTTACCTCGTACGTTGAATTTTCTTGCGCTTTTAACGATAAAGCCGTACAGAAAGCGTAATAATAATGATTTTTTTAGAATGTTCCAACAAAAACTGTGTTTCTTATGCTATTTCGCATTCTAAAAATCTATCGCTAACATTTCTTTGTTTATCTGTACATTGGGGTTTTACTTATTTGATTTATATAATTCATTAAGTAATTCAATTGGATTCCACGTTTTCGAATGCCTTCTGGGGATACAACATTTTCGACAATTTTTATGACCTCCATTTTTGCCTTTACACTATTGCATGTTGAGTACATATGCTCTGAGAACTCTTTTTCGTTGCAGTTCAGACATTTATCTGAACTTAATAAGTTACTATTTTTCAACTCTTGGTTATTCTTTTCTCGTGAATGAGATAATAACAATAGCTCTTCCGATTAATGGTTATCTTATTTTTGTGCACATTTTTCCATATTTGCTTCCAGTTTGTTTTTGGATATTTGATGCATACTATAATTATCAATTTTTTTCCAGCTTTCTGTAACATACTATGTTTTATTATTATATTATAAACGTTTAAAAAATCGTTTTCATGTCCAGAAGTAAGAACAAAATAATATGATTATAAGACTACCCAAATGATAATTGTAGTGGTTAAGCGTGTATTTCAAGCGATGCTATCATTTGTACATCTTCTTCTTACTTGAACTGCTCTGGCACGTCTAAAAGACAAGAACATGTTGCCAATCCGTTTCCAGGAAACTTGGTACAGGGCTACATTCTTCGATCAGCGGGTAGACTCCCCTTGATTCAGCCATCCAGCACGCTGTGTTCTTTTGCCTCAAGCCTTATGGGTCACTGCCGAACATTTTCTTGGGACATGACACCGGCATCCTCATCATTTGCCCCAACCAAGCTAGCTTGTGGTTAATTCTCCTTCTCCACACGCTCTGTTCCACACACACACACCCGATTTTTTTTATTTAAAATGTTTAATTACAAAATCAAACTTAGATACTAGTTTATAAATGGTATGAAGTTATGTGGTATGGTATGAAGAGTTGACGGTTTACAAAGAACATTCAAGGATAGTTACATCAATCACAGCATTGTTGTTTCCAACAATGTGGATGATGTAGTTTGCAAACAAACGTAGGAGAAGAGTCCTCTTACTTGCGTTAATATTACTTAAATCAGGTATGAGGAGGGATGGGAAATTGAGCGTGTGATCGGGAACAATAACTGCCATTTGGGTATTCAGTATGCTCCAAGCATCCGAAACCTTAGAGCACTTTGCAAATTTGTGCTCTAGGGTCTCTACTTGGTCGCATCTTGAGCAGGCAGCAGACGCTCGCTCCATTCTTTGTAGTAGTGCTCCGTGACGGATCTTGTTGTTCACCAACAGGTATAACGTTGACCGCTAGGTCGACGATAGTTGATGATTGGTAATGTTTTTCCAAAGCCAAGGCCATTGCACAGAAGACAACTCCAAGACAATCTTAGTCGCTGGAAGCCTATCAATCATGTTCCGTCGAATGGTTTTGGAAGAGATGCTCGTTCCGGTTGTGTAGTATGTCATGTGCTGGATGTCGCCGAGATGGATCCTAAGTTTGGGGGATTACCAGCACAGTAAATGTGTTGTGCCTCCACCCTCAGGCATTCACGTTTGGCGACGTACCGATTAACCAGCAATGCTACCGTGGTGATAGCAGGGATGTGAAGATTTAATTAAATAAATAATTCTGACTCTGAAACTTCTGGGAGTTGTTAAGGATCTGCAGTTCCATGTATAGAGTTTCTGTCCTTGTAAGGTAATCGTTGTCCTTGAGGTGGAAGAGCGGGTCATTTTGCGTATGATGGTTACCATATGATGAAATGATATTGGGGGTTGTTTCCAAGGTCTTTTTTCGAATCTCCTGACTCAGCGGAGGGCCAACGCATCCTAGTCCCGTAAAGTCCCCTTAGGAAACCAGGAAAAACAAGGAGGCAAGCCACTCCTAATATTATTTCCATCCTTTCAATTTAGGCATATAACCCATCCATCCCATGTGGAGCTCATAGGGTCATAGTGCTTGTCAATATTAATAATTAATCAATTGTAGTACAATTTTCAGCTCATTTCAACAAATTTCAACTTCTCCAGAAAACATAAATTACATCTTACTTAATAATTTCAGGGAAATCATGGGTCCTTTGTTTTTTTAATTTTTGACTTACCGTTGTTCAACGGCGAAACCAGCTTGTGCAAGCTCTTGTTGACCGAATGTTAGTTAGCGAATGATGAATCATTACTTTTTCGCTGACAAACTTGGGGCGTAAATTTGAGACATCACCCACATTGGTCGACGGGACTTCTAGACAATAACTGTATTCCACAACATGTTGAATGTGGCACTGTAATTACACGGCTTGGGCATCAGAACCAACATCGCCGGCCCGAAAAAACAACATCGCGACGAAGCGCGAAACACACGAAAGACATTGAATTTGACGAATTATAGTGGTCTTCAACTATTGTGTGTTGAATGTTAGGCCCTGTATGTATAATATTACAGTTGTTACGTTGTATGTGCTAAATTAGCTGCTAATCGTCTATACCACCAGATGTTACATAGACATTTGTGGCGACAGTCATAATTCCTACTGCAATGAACATTTATGATTAAAGTGTACATATGAGATGGATTTCGTTAACCGATCACGTAAAACGATGCACATTAAGACAGGCTTCTAAATAAAGTTCGAAATCGAGGTATACCACTATAACAGGTCAAATATACAACACGTTCAGTCACCTTTATGGCATATAGAGAAAAAATAATAAGAAAGAGACGACAATGAATTGAGACAAGCGCGCGAAAAATTCAGATATTTGTGGACTCATGTGTATGGTTGTAGACCGAGGTCCGTTCCGAACTACTATGGATGAGGTCACAATACCCTGAAGCCGAGTTTAAAATTAAGAAAAAATTTAAATCTAATATTCATAGTGTTGTTGTACATGTTTCTAAATATCCTAGTGATAATTTCGTTCCTCTCAATCCATTGTCGGGATAAGAGGTGGGACTCATCATCATCATTATTTAAATTTAAGACTTACGCAATTCACATTAGGTAACTGAAAAACAGCTACATGAGTAACATTCGTAAACCATGCTTGAATCAAAATTTACTCCATTAATTTATCCATGACTTTAGAAAACCATATAGTAATTCGCGACTACTTGTTCGGTATAAACCAAACATCTATAGCCTATTATGCTATGTAGAGAGCTTGAAGCTGTAATATCGCTTTCAAATAATAAATATTAATTATGCAAACCAAATTAATTTGAAGTATGATAATTTAAACATCATCTCAAATTAAACTAAAATATTTAACACTAAAAAAAATTTATTTGATCTTAATATTTTCAGCTACCACAATGCTGCTGGTTTCAGCATGATAATCGTTTCTTAACGAAACTATGTTATATTTCATACTAATTTATACATATGTATACACACTAAATCATCGCTTTTCGGCTTAAAGGCTAGAATCAAAATGTATATATATACTAATTATTTATGCCTAGCAATACGACCTGGCCGTCACTGATGAATAAAAAAAATTATTTATGCCTAGAATTCTGTCCATCCAGTGGGAATGACGCTAAGCGACGTCAATTTCTATTACAAAACGTGTAAGCGCATGAACCGCCGCTTGCTACGAACGCTTCATATTACACACGGCTACACCTTTACATCCTTAACACCTGGCTTTCTGTGTACTGGATTGATGCCGATTCGATAATTTAAGAAATTTTAGCAAATACTGGGTTGTTCCAGTATTCAAAAACGTCGACCTAATTCTATGATCCAAACGTAGAACAAAAATTTGAAAAATTAGCAGATTTTGATTTGTAGATGCATCAGCAGCTTTTCACCTCCATTATTTTCATTTTCTTCAAGGTCGCATTCGTTGCATAGCCAGGATAAAACTATACGTTGAAGGCTAAACTGGGCTATAGTGGTGGCTACCGATTCGTTCAGATGAATAACCTCCACCGTTAAAAAGGCTTCTGCAACAAATCAAGCTGTGGCGGATTAATGGATGGAGTGGACAACCGCCAGAGGCCTTGTCTATCAAGGGGACCTCAGCGGTCAGAGAGTATTACTAGACAAATTATATCGAAGCCAAGACTACGTCTAGAAAGAGTAATTCTCGCCGTAGCGATTAAAACATGAATTTTATGAATGAGATTTAAGAGTTAAAACATAATTACTTTACGATCAGAGAGACACTATCGCGTTAAGCAATAAATGAAAAACAAGTGAATTCAATCAGTACTACAATTCAGAATCCAAGACATCCCTCGAGGCAACCAATTTCGAATAAATGTAATGTTATGTAATCTAATGGAATGAATCGACGTCGATTGTTTTCCAAAACAAAAAAGTAGAACATATGGTACAAGAATATTAGCTGTCAGATCACATATGTTATATTCGATTATAAGTGAATAAATTGAACATCGTGCAATGTTGATGATTGAAACATTTTTTTCTTATTTAATCTTCATCTCAAAAGTAGAAGACCGGTAATTTCTGAATTCTTTGACGAGTGTATTTACCCGAACCAGGATGAAAAGTTTTGCGTACCATTAGGATGGGATTCAAGACCAGCGCCGAAAACATCTATACCTATTTTTGTCTATTATTTGTCAAGCCGACCGACCTTGATCTTCTTCTTCTTCTTTGTTGGCCTGCCCTATCGGGCACGTCTAACAGACATGGCCTGGTCTCCAATTCGTTTCCAGGGAACTCGATCCAGGGCTGCAATCCTTCATCCATGGCCGCATCCGATCTCCCTCAGATTGGACTCCACTTGATCCAGCCATCGAGCTCGCTGTGCTCCTCTACGTCTCGTGCCGAACGGGTCGCTGGCGAGCACCTTCTTGGTGGGGCATGAGTCCGGCATCCTCATCACGTGCCCCAACCAACGTATCCTTCCGGCTTTGGCTACCGTCAGGATATCCGCATCGCCAAACAGCTCAGCTAGCTCGTGTTTCATTCGCCTCCTCCACACGCCCTGCTCGCACAGACCACCAAAGATAGTCCTTAGCACTCGCCGTTCGCAAATGGCGAGTGCATTGGCGTCCTCCGCCAACATAGTTCAGGACTCGTGTCCGTAGAGGACTACCGGACGTATCAGTGTGCGATATATGGTGCATTTCGTGCGCAATTAGAGTCTTCTGGATCTCAGGAGTTTGTGGAGCCCGTAGTAGGCACGATTCCCCTGAACAATGCGCCTTCGGATATCCTTGATAATGTCGAACCGACCTTGATAATGTCTCCTTAATATGGTTTGCCCACTAGAGTAAGATTTGTCACTACCCCGAACAGTATTACTCAGACACCAAGGTAAGTTTTGTTTGTTTTGAAGTGTATGATTAGGGATGAGCTGTAAAATAATTCATCATTTAAAATCTTGATACTTTGCTTACAACCATTGAGAATTTTTTCTATTACCTCAACCAATATGCGGTAACATATCACATATACTGACAAAACAATTACCCATCTGCAAGACAATTTACGCGAGCAATCCTATATAATAAGCAAACCTCGTCGCAAATATCAAGTTATTTTGACACAACAAAGATTGCAGCTTCCAGAATCCTTTCATATCGTTGAGTTTGTCCACCAGAACCATTACGAGTAGACTATATAAAATACGCATTTCATTGTATTCTTTCCTTCAATACATTATTTTTTATTTTGAAAGATTGTACTAAATCTAATCCTAATTACAATAGTTAAAACAAGTGTAGAAGGATTTCATCAGTCCTGACCTGTCCAATCTGATCTTATCAACCTACACTTATCATGTACAGCGCTTATTAGTACCATTTTTGGGGAAACACATCGACTCCAAGCGCATATCTTTTACATGTATTTTTCAACGTTGAAGATAGATATTTGTTACTCAAGAAACATTTGCCCAACATGTTGCTTGTGATAGAAATATTGCTGTTTAAACGTAGATCCTTGACACGATATCTTTCTACATCTTTATAACGATTAGCGGAGCATTTGTATTTGTATTTTTCATTTCGATTTATAGTTTCTTCTCCATTCCATTTATCATATTATACTCATTCAAATTCGTCTTGCTTATCGTTCCTATCAATGACATGGAGCTTGGGTACTCCGTGCTTTCTGGAAAAGTTTAAACGAGACAACAATGTTACAAAAATAACAAATTGTCTCAATAAGCTTTAAATAATCCATGAATTAGAGTACATTACAGTCACATTGCTTGTGTCACATGAATGATGAAGGTATTGCAAAGAAATTCGTTTGAGAGGTTTTTTTTCTCAGTTGCACCATTGCGAGGACTGTAACGAAACATTTCGGAGTTTGTATCCCAAAAGAAAATGAAATAATTCATCTAATCATGACTCGTGTTGATTATTATATTCCCAGTGAATGATACTCGTACTTGGATTTAAAAACGGCCTACATCATTATCAAGTAATGTTCTTTAGCATAGTGAAACAATATGTGCAATCTTGCTTGCCCTCACTCTGAACAACCATTTCCATAAATTAGGAATAGAATTATTGTTAGTTTGCTCTTTGTTGATCTACATTTTTTAGTACTATTGATTTTGATTTGTTTCCGATTCATCTTACTAGGATTATTTGGCTTCCTTGTTTGCATTCCGCCTGTACTGTACATTATTCTGAAGCTCTGTCATTGCTTCAATCCCACACATTAACTCACTTGTAATTTTTCATTTGTCTCCTCATTATGAAGATTTTTCATATAGCTGTGCTCTGTTCAGAGTGTCGTAGCACGTAATTTAGAAATAATTTGTTTCTTTTCTTTTTTTGTTTGCCAAAATATTGCAAATTTTTTTGTGGAATAGCAGATTTAGTTAATTAGCAAAACGGATTTTATTGAAAATATCTCGAATTTGTGATGCTGTTATGCGTCAAATATTTCAACTTACAATTTCTGTTCTCAAATGAACGGTTAAATAATGAAAATACATTCATTAAAAATGCTATCACTTCCATGATACTATAGTGAACATAAAGCCATGCTTAAAGCTAACTCTTTTACACCATATTTCTCGAGTTCCAACTTACCCCCCCCCCCCCCCCTAAGATGGAATAACTTGCTACGAGAAAAACATAAAAAAACATAATTCGACCGCCAAAATGAAACCAACAAAAATATGCGGAAAATACACAACTGAAACTCCCTTTTTCATAAGGATATTTTAGAAGTATTCAATACAAAACAACAGTTTCAAATTAAAACACTTTGAGACTCGAATTGATAAAAATAAGAACCTCTGTATGGTTTAAAATTTTCAAACATGAATTAAAGCAATTCGTATTTACAATGTGTACATTCGAAGAACACACATGCATCGTTTCCGAATAAACCGTCATAATCATGTTACGGGAAAGCATGAGCCACAATTTATTTTCATACACAACTTTAATGAATTCGAAATCGAATGGTTTTTAAAGTATGTCAGCTATGCCACATCTAAAATAATAAATTGGAATTTGTAAACCATATAAAACCAACAAAGTAATGATTCGAGACAAGCGAAACATAACACAGGTAAAAAAAAACATTTCACTACTTTATAAGACACAACAGAGTTCTGAAAGTTCGTACCTATCGATAAGAATAATCTTAATTTTAATAATAATAATAATCATCATAATAATAATAATAATAATAATAATAATAATAATAATAATAATAATAAAAATAATAATAATAATAATAATAATAATAATGATGATAATAATAGCAATAATCACATGCATTTCAGTCGCGTTTCCCTCCTTTGTTACATTGTTTCTTTTGCTTTCTTTTTTGTTGGTATGTTTTTTAAGCCCATTTATTCTTTGTTGTTATTGATGTAAAATGTTCAAGTTGGCAGTTTTTAATATATTCCACGATTAGCTGCTGGTCAAACTATTATTCCAATATTTCATTCATTTAAGAGACATTTGCTCTTTTTGAAACATGGTCATTTTACTTTCGGTTCTTGGGTATTGCGAAAATAACATTGTTTTTTTTTTGTGAATTTTATTTCGGTAGAGAGAAAGGTTGAAATACTGTCAAAATATTACTAATGCTCGTTATTTCATGTATAAGTTCTTTTGTTTCCTTTCATTGCACCTCCTCCGCATCTTATGTGTAGTATTGAAGTTAAGTTATTATTAAGATGAACTTATACCAATCTCTGGTCCTATCCCCTTTACCAACATGTCCATCCATTGGCATGCGCTAACTTAAAAGTAAAAGTTTGATTTTAAATATTTATATTATATTTATGAACTACCGTAGTCCTCTAGAAATTTTTCATTTGCTACATTACTCCAGCACGAACAAACAAACTTTTGTTGTAACCTTATCGTTGCATAAAGCAGTAGTTGCTTGATTGACTCTACTAAACCAATTGTTCTGTACGGGTTCCTTTACATTACCTCCAACCACAATTAATGATTCATTGAAAATAGGCATTAATCCCTTACTCCTTAACTTAAATCACCTACGCATGGTCTCACATTTTGGACTTTTCTCACTGGCTGGATAGCTTATAAATAATTACTATTTACAACTGTCCCAAAAGCGCCTCACAGTCTCCAGAATATTCTTCACAAACTCCCCTAACACTACCGCATAAATCATAAACAAACTGTGTTCGGTGGATGCCTTTACGTGGTTCGCAGAGCTTTTTCATGCAATGTCTTGCACCTTCTGAGAATTGGTGGCGACTTTCCGATACATTTGTTTACTGTTGTTTGTTTTTGTTTATTATTACTTTTATTCAAAACTCGTTTCTTTTACGTATTAGCTTAGCCATCATGGCTCATTATTTCTTCGTGCACGGACAGTCGTTTGTAGCGCTCGCATCAGTTCAAATCAGTGTTGGTGATGGTAGTTTACCAAATGAGGATGAGGAAAGTGGCTGCACATCGTTGTGGTAGGTGTGTCACACAACTCCTGCTTCATCTGGTCACCACCGTTGGATTGATGAGGGGTTTGGTGAATCAGATGCGTATGCAGAGGTTGCAGTTGAAGTTGCTGCGATTGCGTGAGCTGCTGCTGCGCTTGATCCTGCAAAGTGGTGGAATGGGGGTGGTGCTGCAATTGCGATTGAAGTAAAGTCTGTTGAGATTGTTGCTGACTAAGCTGTGACTGTGATTCCGATTGGTGTGCTTGTTGCTCTAAAGGTCACTGATGCATTTTGGAGCCGTGTAGTGTTGACATTCCCAGACCAAGACTTATATGATGAGGATTATGATGAGCCTGTGGCTGGGAATGGCTGTGACTGGAACTGTTGTTGCTACTACCACTATTTGCTTGCGCTGATTGACGCTGACTGTTTTTCTTGTTCTTCATTCGACGATTTTGGAACCATATTTTAACCTATGACAACAAATAGAAGCAAACATATAAACAGAATAAAAAAAAACTTCGTGAAGATTTGTCGCAACTTCAGCGAACAAGCGGTCATTACACATACCTGACGTTCGGTGAGGTTGAGATTTCGGGCCAGTTCCCATCGTTTCTGCTTTGAAACATACGCGTTGAACAGAAACTCTTTTTCTAATTCCAACGTTTGGAATTTCGAGTATGGCTTTCGTTTCTTTCTCACAGTTACATTTCCTGTCCATTCGAGTGGGTTGGAAGGCGTACATGAACCTACACCACTAACACCAACCGATAAACTGGAACCTGTTCAAACAAATTAATGTGTAAATGAACGTTAGAGATACCAATAGCTGACTGGAAAAAATAATAAAAGTAATTTTATATAAATTATTCATTTAATTCATTTAAAAATTTTGAGTAAAGATTAGCTAAACGGGCCAGGCCACTAACATGTTTCGAGTGAAAAATTTAACCTGGTACACATATTTTATGCTTCCCTTTTCCATTTGGTTTTCAATATAGTACAGTTGAATTTTTGTCACTGTGTCATTTTTGTCAATATATTACAGTTGAATGTCACTAAAAGCATGTCATTTTTGGTATCCTTGACTTCTCGGCCCCTTCCTTGGTGTGAAAGAAAAAAATACTTGCAACGCTACCACTGTATACCACTCAAACTTTCTACTTTTGTTTTTTTTTCAATCTCTTAAATAGTGACGATATCTTTTTTGACTAACGACCTACTCGGTCATGCCTGTCATTCCTGGCTTGCTAGGCTTCTTAAAACCGCGTTGGATAATCAGGGCCACTACGGGGGAACGGTCCAGATGGGATTCGAACCCCGGTCCTGCCGCTTAAGACCGTTGAAGCTATGTTCTCTGTCACCGGACAGGACATTGGAAGTTGTTACTTGTTGGAAGTTGTTGTTAACATCGGATCAGTAAAAATGTACGCCAAACATGTCATGGCATAAAAAACATGAGTCAACTTAAGCATTTAAATTTTTCCGATTGACTAATTGAGAAGATAAACAGATACATAAAATCAATCTATCTAGTAAATCAGCTATCTGTACTTATGATACAATTGTAATCGATTTAAAAATTAAGACTCAAATATATGTTGCAAATGGCTCAGTGTGTCATTGCCGAATTTAAAGAAGAAATCTGTCACACATAGAAAAAATTTTGATTCAGTTTCGAAAAGTCGATCGAGTTTCAGAACAAAGGGATGACAAACGGAAGCAGCACACTCCGACAATTGAGAACTGGATTCCAGTATGTTTGGTCTTTTTTGATAATACTCGTATTCAATGTATCCAACGTTATAGAGCTAATTACTAATTTTCGTAAACCATTTGACTTAAACCTTATATGTGCACGCCACTGATGCGTGTTTAACGGTGATCGGACATAGCGGCTACGCTGCCACGAAATCAGAAAGATGGGCATCGAAGATAGACAATTTCGCACCTTCCTCCTCTCCTCCCCACTCATCTCATTTACCAGCATAAACTACCTAATCGCTTAGGCTCCCAAAAGACTAAACCCGCCACTGAACATAACGTAAGAGTAATTTTGTTTTACTCAAGGTTGATCGGCCAGTATCATATTATTAATATTTTAACCCAACAATTTGTCATTGCAATGCCGAATGCATCAATGGTCAACTTCTTTTTCTATACACTAGCTCATTTATGTTATAGTCCCGATACATTTTGTATAGTTATGTATCACCAACATTTGCTAAAGTAATTTGCATCTTCATGTATTAGCTACCTATTTGGTCATGCCGGCCATATAATAGACTTATTGACACTAAGTAGTTGGACAGTCATTCCTAATTACGGGAGATTGGTCCGGATCGGAATTAATCCCCGGTCTTCCTGTATGAAAAACGGCGCCATTATCGCGTCTAACACCGGACTGCTCTGTAATAATTTTAAACTAAAGTTTTACGACCATGCTGTCATGGAAGTACCAAGCAATGAGAAAACACTGTGTATTTCTGAACGTATACACTTAGCACTAATAGTTGCTGGTACTGCAAAATTTTATCTTTTCGTATTTTGTACTAGTCAAAAAAAGCATCCATCAATCGGTGAATGGTTTGTTCCCCATTCCTAAACCACTAAGGAATAAATACTGTAAGAACTGGAGATAGTAAAAAAAGTTTATTTTCCGCGTTGAAATTATCATAAGTTATAAATCATCCCAAAAATTATAACATTTATTTTACTTTATACAATATTTAAACGTTTATTTTTAAAAAAATTCTAGTTTACAAACAGGATAGGATAGAAGCGATGACATAGGGAGTTTACAAAGTACATTCAAGGATTGTTACATGAAACACAGTATCATTGTTTCCAACAATATGGATGAGGTAGTTTCCGAACAAACGTGGGATAGCAGTTCTCTTACTTGAGCTAATATAACTTAAAACAGGTAAGAGGAGAGATTGGAAGTTAAGTGTGTGGTCAGGAGCGTTGACTGCTTCTTTTTGCATCAGAGTGCTCCAAACATAAGAAACCCTAGAGCACCTTGCAAATGTATGCTCCAGGGTCACAACTTCACTGGAGGCATGATGCACGAAGTAAATGATGAGTATATATTGATTTCATGAATCACATGCGCTTCTCAGATTTTTTCTAATCCATATGTTTGAGGTGGTCAGGTGGCCGAAGCACACGGCAAGACGGGGGTAGCAAGGACTGACTATGCAACTACGTGGTATTAAATGACACACTGACGAAGTAGGTCGTTATGCCAAAGTAGAAGAAGAAGATGTTTGTGATGATGTTGTTAAACAGATTTGAGCAAAGCATTTGATACCGCAATAAAACATGTTTGACAAGCAACCGAGGATCTTCCATTAGTGTTAATTAACATCCTTGTATAAATGTATAAATAAAGGTATAAATGAAAACTATGAAGTTATCAAATTAGCAATTATCAAAGATAATTGCACACTTAGTTAAAAACACTTAATTATCATTGCTAACTGTAGCTAATAGATTCTACCAATTATTTCAAATAGAACCGAAACTCCTTATTATCCCAGTTCAGACACAATTCAAATAGACTCCCGTTCCCGTCACAATCGAAGTTTAGGCAACGAAAATACCAAACTTCGATACGCTAACGAAACTTGTACACAAACCATACCATGCTTAACAAGGTACCTGAATGCGCAAACATCACTTTTCCAACAGGTGTTATTGTCTGAATTGAATTATTAGCATTGATAATCACTTGCTTTTATGGCATCCATAAAAGTAACACCTTCATAACCATCATCATTATCACCAGCATTATCGAGATATATAAACGTGGTAGCTGATGTCTACATTCTAAGACTGATTATACTAAACTATTCACTCTTAATGACTTGGTTTTATGAGATGAACTATTTATTTAACAATTTGAACATGCTTACGCATGCACTGTTTCTATCGTGTAACGTAGCTATTTCGACAATATTAATAGTCAATAAAACGGTTAAATGTTTACCGTTTACGATCGCCATGAGAACGGTTTGTAAACACTGACAAAAGATTGTCACAATTGACCCATGTGCCATGGTTGGATAGGAAATAAAATATGACACCCATTAAAGCTAGTTAATAGGGGAATTTATTGATATTTTAATAAACCATATCTTTATCAAACTAGCCTGTAAATCATTTTCTTCATAAATTTTTTGCTACCATTGAGGTTCGAATCATGGGCACTGGTGGATGCGGAGTAAAAATTATGTGCACATTTTTCACACCCATTGTTGGTATCATGGTTGCAAATAATTACGAGTGTGTATGAATTATTTCTCGCAGCTTAAGTCCTTTTAATACACCAGAACATAACAAACTAATTCCTCTCATTTTCTGCCGTTTGACAACAGCTAGATCAAGATGCATACGATCGAAATTTAATATAACGCTCACAAACGTTATGGGACTAAATGCTAAAATATAGACAACCACTAATGTAAACATTTCACACGATTACGAAGTTTTCAGTTCCGAAATAACACGGATTCAACGCGGAAGCTCATGTAACTGGATAGACAAATAAATAGTAGTGAAAACAGGCCACAATGCCGGCTGGCCAAGTTGGCCGGTGTTGTTCCGGTAACTGAGTCTGAAAAGGAAGTTTTTCTTAACGAAAATTTATAGTTCCCGGTGTGGAAGGCTGCCATTGGGGCCTTAGTGCAGAATGTAAACAAAATGCGTATGCTTGTGCTTCTTCGCCAAACCTTTCACGCAATGGTTTACAAGCGCAACCGTAAACAAAAACATGTGTCTCCCGCGCCAGTCTATCTGTTTATATTGACCATGTTTCTTTGGCAGTTGACTTGCGGAGTCTATAAAAGTATTGTTATTAATATTACTTTTTTTTTTGTATGACGGCGTATTAGACTTAGTTTACCACGTAGCAAGATAGTCAATGACTGCTACGGGGGAGCGGTCCCGGTCTGCCGTGTGAGAGAGCAGCGCCGATACCACTATCCCACCGAGCCACCCATTTATTATTATTTTTATTGTTTTTATAATTATTATTAGCCCACACTCAACCAAATTGTATGGCGTTTGCACTGAGGATTAATTATATTTAAGAAGAAAATTTCCATGCTCTAGTCGTTTTTTTCTCGTTGCTGCTATTTAACTTTAACGTGAAGCTTTTTTACTTACTCTCTCTCTCTCTCTCTCTCTTTCTCTCCTAAAATACACTAATTTCGATTTACTCGGTTCTCTCTTTCATTTTCTTTCCTTCGCACTCTCTCGCTATAACTTTTTTTTAATACAGTATTTTAGAATCGAAATTCCAAACCGAAACATTATTTGAATAATGACCATGAGCACTATTCATTGATGAGGATCATTTCCTCAAAGCGATTAGTTTCGCTAACTTCCTTACAACTTTACCTGCATTCTCTCCAATGTAGCATATAAACTCATCACATCCCAAGTGCGCAAGTCTCGCTAGTGAAGGGATGGATGAGGCTTTCCTAAACTACCAATTCGTGCCATCAATCTCTCTACTGATTCGTTCCGAGACAGACTACAAGGCGGCATGCCTCGTATAGAAAAAGCGATAGGTTTTACCATTTTAGCGAAAGGTAAATGTATGGAGAAAGCTACGCATTCGTGATAGCGGACAGAAATGGTTTGCATAATTCAATTAAATGCTACACGTAAGTTTTTACCATTAACGATGCTTCACGGATGAACATGGTGTCAAAAACAAAACTTCCATCCTACAAAATGCTTCAGCAGTACATATTGGCACGAATTACTCTAGCAAACGATTAACATTTGGTTCATTAATCATCTTTTTGTCACCATCATCTTATTGACAAGCATAGTATATCATTATTGTAATAATCATCAGAAACACCTTTTGTGGAAAGAATTCATAACAGACATCCAACGCAAAAAATTCACACTAAACATGACACTGCAACCATTTTTCTTTGATCGCTATTTTGCAATATACAATATAAAATTTACGAACGTACGAACTTATACTCTATTATATCGTACTATCAATCCTTGAGAACAGAAGCTTAGACACAGTACATTAGAATCGAAGTAGCATACGTACCAGGATTAGGATATGTTTCACTGGAATAAGATCTCAACCCAGATGAGTTGTATGATTCATAGCTAGACTGCAGGGAAGGTGGATCACCCGCGACTCCGCGCGATCGTTCAGATGAAGCTGCAATGTAGGCGTCCGGCTCATATTTGGGATAATACGGATGCTACATTTGAAATAAAACAAAAGCATAAAGAAATTTATGTTTCAGCCACACTTAAACATAGCACTACCATTCTACATGTAACGATTGTTATCGGTTTTAATGAGCAACTTACGGGTTGAAAATTGGCATCGGTTGGATAGCTTGGGTAGTACATTGGTTTGATATCAGTAGCCAACGCGTACGGTGGATACTGTGCATGGTAAGCGTAATCAGCCGCCGACTCGTTTCCCCATGGATACGAGTGCCTCAGCCGAGAATCCGTATCAAACGCAGGACGTTTTGCTGGTATATGAATAGGACCTATCGTTAATGATCACACGTTTTTGCGAATGAATCGGAGAAAGGAAACCATAATGAAAGAAAACAAAACAAAACAAACTAAAATACACGTACTCAGAAATATCAATACCAACTAAATTATGCGAACACTAGTTTTAGAATACTTTTTTGGTTATATGAACTAATTATTGTGAATTATAAACGGTCATTCCGTGTAATTAAGTCAATGATTGAATAAGTGCAGACGAAAAACTTAAGAAACCATCCAATTCCTACTCAATTTCCTCACGTGCACTATGGTGTTTTTATACTGATAGCTACCTGAAGGTTGGGAGCTGACGCTACCCGGCGATTCACTAGCTGCGGAAGGAGGAACGATTTGCGTTGCTGGGGATACCACGGACCCGGCACTGCTCTGCTGCTGCGACGTGTTCGACGAAGAGGTGTTCTGTGTTTGTTGGGGCGCTGCCGACTGAGTCTGCACTTGCTGTTGTTGGGCGGCCGCGGCCGCTGCTGCGGCAGCAACTGCAGCCACTTGCTGTTGTTGCTGTTGCTGCTGTTGCTGTTGCTGCTGCTGCTGTACGATATGGTTGGCAGCACTGGCGTGGCTGGCGGAGTTGTGCATGGAGGTAGGAGGGCTACGGCTACCAACACCAGTTTGCCCTGTCGTATCCTCGCCATACATAGCCGCTCCGACCGAGTGCATCGGATGGGAATGCTGCCCCCACCAGGCCCCGGCAGCAGCGTGCGACCCTGCCGTGACATCGTGGGGATCGTGGTATATTGCGCACGCCAGGTCAGAGGTGTGATGAAGATGGTGATGGTTCAGCAGTGTGATCGTAATTTTTGCGGATTTTTACAGAACGGTAGGACCAAAAAATGTGATCAATAAATACGGTACCGATAGCACTATGTTGCACTGTACCACAGCCAAGTAAACACACACTTTGGGCGCGATATTAACTGCTACACTACAGTTTCGATTTCCAACGTATGATCTAGATGTTTCTATCTGTTTTTGCTTCGCTGCTTATCAACTATTTCCGAATTCCCTTTTCGATTTTTCGAGACACCTTTTAAACAAACGCACAAAACTCTCGAAAAACTATTCGTGAAAGCTTCCACTACGTGTACGATTTTTCGTTGCGTTGCACTTTTTGTGAGCACAGTTGTGCACCATTAATAACATCTTTGCCGAAGCAAATTGAGCAGCTGCACATAGCACATTAGCCAATGTAGTTGCATTGATTAAATCGCTAATATGATCAGTCACGTGCAAGTTTATCTTAACGTCATACAGATTCTCCACCAATACAATTCACTTCGTTAGCCGATTGCCGAGCATTCCGAATTCGTAATCAATTATTGTACAGCTCTGTGCTTTTACCCCTTCAACTGTACAACTAAGACAATTCACAAAGCACGCACTTGTTTGTTTGATATTTTCACTGCCCAACACACCAAATCTTTTGTGGCTGGATCAAACAGCACACGCCAATTCTTAGGTTTCCGTCTAAAATCCAACACCTGCTTTCGATCGGTAAGTATTTTCCTCTCTAACGCTGCAAAGTATGCTATGCCGGACAAACCAAATTGCCGAAAGTAACCGGGTTTGTTGTGCGTTTGTTTCAGTTCGCGATGCAGACACAACGAACGGAAGAACTGAAACAACGAGCCAGATATTCACAACCCGAAGCTGCCGGACATACGCAGGCTAATAATACTTGACGTTCACTGTACGCATCGGTATGTATGTTAATGAAATAACGAAATCGATCCATGGATTCATAAAAACCCAAACTCTGGCTCTGTCGCTCTGCTCTCGAACTGCACGACCACGTTCACTCAAAAAACTGAAACGAACCGATCTCCGCACAACCTTCCGTCTACGTTAACAGATACACACGGTTTGACGCCACCCGTGCCACCCTTGTCATAAGCTATTGTCGTCGACGTCGTCGCCGTTGTCGTCGATCCGGAACCTTTCGTTTTTTACTCTCCCACTAAGCCCAAGGCTAATGAGTGCTTGGTGTGCGTGGCGCTACGACTTCCCGACTTTCGTCTTAACTTGAAGAAGTTCAGCTTTACACTGAAAACAAAATCATAGAACTTGCGTGTTTGCACAACACACCGCAAACGCGCTTCTTTTGCTGTGTGAGATAAATAAAGGCGCTCTTGCGCAATCCAAACATTTCTTACCCATCCGACAAGGAGGGAACACCTGAATGCGAACGTGCGAGCGAGTGCCAGCAATGTTCAAATGAAAGCAAGCGATCCCGCTTCTCACACGCTCTCTCTTTCTCTCGCCCTCTCTGTTTCGTGCATGACACCTTACATACAATTGTTCAACTGAGGAAAAAACCTTTTCCGATTCCTCTCGCGTATCGCGCTAGTCGCGGCTCCTTTATAGCGTGTACGTATACGCAATGTACTGACACAGCCGTTGGTTGGGTGTGTGTGTGTTTGGAAATCAAACAGTGGGGGAAACATTTTTACGCAAGTCAAGTGCATCCACCAACTCACACATTCGAGTCCGCTGCATTCGCGCCATCTTCCGTCCGATCACCGTACTAAACGGGCAGGCAGCGACTATTTTATGGCCGAATATCGACTGCCGCTTGGCCTTGCAGGTGAAATTATTAGAATTTACAAAAACCCCTCTGTATGCGTATGCTGCCGTATCAACATTCACAAGCTTCCGTTCTGCGCTATCACCTGTGGCGCTCAGACAAATGTAATCACGCGTGCGACATTCACGGCAATAAAACTCACTGGTAAAACAAAAGAGTGCAATATAAATTTATAGTCTCACATATTGCATGCGTAGCAGGTTGAAAAAAGTGACATTAGCAACAGCATACCACAAAACGTTCCGGTCATTATTCCATAGCTCCATAATTAATGCAATAATCATAAAATAATCATCATAAAAGCGAGATCACTTCTTTTTTACCAAATTCGTTGCTCATCATCCACGCCATCTTGAGTTTCACAACAAACACATATACATAAAGCTGGAGAATAGCTCAAGGTACGCACGCTTAATACCATTTAACATATACCATAAAGTGTTCGAGAGACACACAACACCGAATAAAAAGCTGGCGCTAGCTACGGTCAACGTCTTCGGTTGAAGCTGGATAGTCTGAATCCATTTTCACTTCCTTATTGATTGGTTTTAGTGCTAGACTCAGCAAGCCACACGCAAAACTGCAGCGGCATACTTCATAAAGAACTCATCACACAATCATATTGCTACCGAGGGATTTTACAATTTTTCGTAGGCCAATAGAAACTTCAAAAAAGAAGGAACTGGTAGTAGTGCTTCCATGTTCATCAACTTCTTTTTCCAATTGTTCACTCTGAGCCAGATTGTGTGTGTGTGTTAGTGAGAGAGTGTTGATTTTTATGTTATATGACCTACACGACCATTAAACACCAACTTTTATAACGATTGTTTATTTGGCGTCTTTGTCGTCAAAGGGAAGAACCCCTACAAAGGCACAGACGGAAGGTACGGAAGCATAAAAAGGATGACGAACCAATTTTCACCACAGTCTAGCGCAGGGCAAATATGATAGTCGCTGGGAACCGTTCCTGAGACGTGCGAGCTTTTTCTCAAACCTCTAACGTAAAACTGTTTGGCGTAAAAGAGTGCAGAAAAAAATGGAACAGCTCTACAAATCTTCGAACTCGTTACCACGCACGCACAACCATATGGACACCTCAAAAGTGTCAATAAAAATCTAACGATGCGAGAAGTTACGAAAGGAGCTTCCCATTAAAGTGGTTTTATTCATTGACAAAATTTCCCTAGACGCGAGACGCAGGTGACAGTGTGCACGGTCGGGGCCTAGGCATGGTCAATGTCAAATAGCAATCATTGTTGAATAAATCAAGCTATTGGCTAATTGATATGTTTATCACTATAAGGACTTTCACACTGTATCGCGACTGTACCATTGATAGGTACACAGGGATATCAATAATTATAGCAGTGCGATCATTTGTACATGTTCTAAAGTTTCATTCCAAGACCCCTTTAATTGTTAAACCTTTTGAGTTACAGTTTCATATTAGCTTCAAAAGAATTGTAGCGATAATTACTATTTATAAATACAATAAATACAGTGGCGGATCAACCTAGGAGCGGAGGGAGCGGCCGCTCGGGGCCTCGCCGTATTCATTCTTGGCATCTTTTTTATGATATTAACTTATTTAATTTAATTGATCATCATTGATTTCATTGATTTTGTTAAACGAGATAAACGATTTGTTGTGTACAACATATTTTTATCTTGTTGGTTGTGTGCATATATCAGTGCTTATGAGCGATTTTTTTACCGATCGCGAAATTAAAGAAGCATCATTTTTCTGCGCAACTGTTGGGAATATTTTTTTTCTTTCATTTATAAGATCACAGTGTTACAACTTCACTACATTCAATACGCTTCTACTTTAAGGAGCGTCAGTATTTTGTGCGTTGGTTTTATGGTATCTCAAATCATCGTGAGTTGATTTTAGCCCAAACTAAATCTGATTGCATAAATTTTAAAATACGTACCGTATGCAGCGCTGGCCAATATACTATTCCTTCCAATCAGGTTGGGAATATTCTGGAAATAAAAATACAAAACATGTTTTGTTAAGGCTGCTATTTTTGCTGCTCTAAGCGAAACTTTAAGAAATTAAGGTTCCTCAACAAAACGAGATTATAATCGTGAATTTCATGTTTTGCCCATTCGTTTTCCTTTCCGGGCGTGAGCCCCTCCTGAAGCGGGTACGCTCCAGAAGGGCTCACTGTGTTTTTTTTCATCGATCTTTAAGCAAGCAACCAACGAACATCACAAAATGGCGTCGAGCTGCTTTCGTAAAATAACATGACAGTTGCCAGGTGTCTTGGAAGAAGCTGCCAGACACTTTGGTAAGCTGCCTCTCTCCACAGTTTCGGCAATCTTAATCTGAACAACAGACAACCGAAGCACAAGATACATCCCTTACCCCACTAGCCCTATCCCCACTACCACTTGCGCCGTAACATTCTCCGCAATGTTCCTACCTAAGGCACGCACGAACAACAAAAAAACAGACAACGAACATCATACTAACAGATGGTGACTTGGTATACTTGGCCATTGTCATACACTCTGTATGATACAACGGACGGATGTCTTGTCTGCATTGCGTTGCCGTGGCATGACTTTCTTTCGCTCGTCTTCGTCTCCGTCCAGCTATCTTTATCTCTTGAAACATGATCGTCATGCGTTGGAATATGGCAGCCAATGTTCAAGAAACCCGACGCATTAATACCAGCCTAAACTAGGTGGCGGCTAGAGGATGGTTTATTTCTTACCAAGCCACGTTCACGGTGCCAGTTCAACGATTCTTTCCCGAACGACAGGGTTGGTGTAATTTATTTGAATATTTTAAGATTCTTGACATGTCGCCCGTGTCTCCCCGCCTCGGATGTACTTTCCACCATCCGTTGACCATCATTGGTCATAGTTTCAAACCTTTGTAGCAATTTCAAACCAACAAAACACCATTTTTGAACACACTTCTGAGTGTGATGTCTAACTTTTGTGAACTATGCATGTTTGCTGCATGGTGAACGCTCGAAAAAATATTCCTTGCAAACTAACATTCCGTCTACATTTATATCCAAACGTAGCCGAAAAGTGTTTCATATTTCAATATTCTTGCTCCGAGCATCCCTGAGGCAAAGTGTAAGAAATAAAAAACAATTTCTTAGCCATTTGAGATTCTTTCATTTGAGGTATTTTTTATTATAGTTGTATCAACCTGGCCGCATATCGTTCTTTTTATTGAGGAATAGTATACTAATAATAATAGTGTAATATTTTCGTAATGTCGATCAGGTCGTATAGCTTGTATAAGTTTACTCATTATGTAGATGTAATGTAAATTTCGAATGCTTTGTTTGGTATATAAATATTATAAACATTTCAATTCAATTGAACAAATTATGATATTGAAATGATACTGAATAGAACAGATTATTACTTAAGGACTTCAATTTTGTTTTCTATTTTGCAACACAAATGTTATTAATTTTTGATTCTACAAAAGTCATTTCAGCATGCACTTTCCATATACTTCCATACTTTTACAATACATGTATTCTTTTATTCTGGTGAGATTTTCGCAATATTTTCATTTGCTTGTTATTAATGATGGAATCAAAACATAAAATTTCCAAATTCACTAGCCACCTAACCATCACAAGAGAGTTAGGTTGTTTAAAAAACAAGTAAACTGCAAAGAAGAAATCTATAAAATGTTAATTGATTCATTAGCATTTTTCCATTTCTTACATCGCCGCCATCACCGTTGTTGGCTCGTATTAGATATTTCCATCTCTCGTGCTCTCACGTACAGAATCGATCCTTTTAGCAGTGTGTCTCTTTATCGTTCACCCTGGCTCTTACTCATTTTGGTCGCATCTTTGCGTTACTTTCGTAAAATGCCCTTGAGAAATGTGCTCTAGTCTCAAAGCAAATACCAATTATCGCACAAAGCCAACAAAACGAGAAGGAAAATGATCGGGACGTCTTTCCATAGGATATTGCTTGATTGTTGGAATGGAGCGTATTATCATCCACGGTTTAACATCCAGCAACGTCAGGGAAGAATAAAAATGCTTTTCCGACGGACTATGTGTATATAACAAGAAAGACCCTTTTTGTTTCTATTTCGTTTTCGTGATCATTTGGCTCTTTTTCTCTATGAGGCAGCAGTTTGCCGTTGTTGATATATTGTTTCATTTTGGTTCCAAAATTCCTTCGACTATAGGAAAATATCGAAAACTTTCAACAGAGAAACACCTGCTCACTATTTACCATGATTTGAGGAGCATGCGCATGATTGTTTTATCTCCGCCAGCCATACCTTCGTTGACCAACATCGTTATCTGCGTAGAATAGCTTCATTTTATTCTTGATAAAGCTATGAGATATATTGCTTCAAAGAGAACGTGTCAAATTTGCTGTACACTGGGTTTAAAGAAAAAATACAAACTAATATTCCACTCACCTTTCTTATGAGATCACTTACACGAAGCGAAGGGTAATGGTTATCATTGTTTTCTGAAAAGAAATGAACAATATTGAAATACATTTAATTTTGTTCCTGCAACAAATCAAACTTGCTGCATAAGTAGCAAATATTTTGATACATTCTAAAACAAACACAGTATTGATACACTGAAATTAATGGGCACATCAAACCAGCAAAGCTTTAATTACACTTACTAAAAAACTGAACCGATTACGTGAATTCTGGGAGGTTTCACATTTACAAACGTTGCCGCATGACCCTGTAACCCTGGTCATCTTTGCTTGTTGTTTTGTGTCGTTTTAACCTTTATACTACTCAGATGTTTCACCCTGTCCTGACAGTTCTTTCGACAATTGATGGAAAACATTCATGCTAAACAAACGACTTTCGATTCAGTTACTGGGTTTGAACTGCCAATCATGCACACATTATCTCTAATAAATGAATGGCTCCTATTAGGACGCACAATCTGAGCTCATAATGGTATTGTTGCAAAAACACTGCATCAAAGAGATGTTGTGGTAACATTTCATAAAGAACGTTTTTTATGCATATTTACAACGGTTTTCTCGAACTAAATAAACAATGCTTTCATTATATATCCCTGATAGGCAACAGTCTCATTGTTGCTCCAATGTTTATAAAATATTTATTCACACAACGCACAATCTTTTTAGAACGATTACTTAATCTACTTTTTTTTATTCACTGAAGAACGGCCGGGCCGTATACCTTAAACTACTTTAACTCTTGCTTAATGATTTTTTGTCGAATTTTGTATTTTGATATTACATTTATTTCAAGATATGTTACATACAACATTTTCCATTAACTGTTTTACAATTAGATTAAAATTAAGAGCAGCATGGTCCGCAGTTACGTGTTATGCTCTTTGTGAAAGTACACAGTAAATCGGTTATCAACATATTTATATTACAAGCGATGATAAAAAGGATACAACCATCAAGGTCAAATCACGATCATCTTTCTCTTTGATTCAGCAACGTCGCAGGGTGCAATTCAAAATAGTTGGAATTGTTCTAAACCCAAATGTAACAGTTATTAAAACAATAAAATAAGAAATAATTGGGAGCTGCAATCAACGGACCTTCCCCATCAAAACAATTCAAAACCAACTCATTTACTTGTTAACATGATTGAATCTTAACACAACGTTTTTTGTAGCAATGTAGGTAATATAGCCATAGGGCTAGACAGTCCATTAAATGTATGATTATAAAATAAAAATACAATTGAAGTTTCCTTTCTAGTCACAATGAATAGATGATGGTTATACAATAATTTGCGTGGCATAAACCTAGATATTGGTAATAAATACATGGTTTACAAAAATACAATACACCAAATCCCACAGTTGTTTTGAAGCTGGTGTTAAGTAATAAATATAAACTATCATCGATATCAAGCTGCTGAACACTCAGTAATCAAAGAAAATGCAACAACATAAGCTAACAGCCTTTAGCGCAGTGCTATATTTGCAAAATGGCTTTTCTTTGGTTTATGGAGCATGTTGACGGAATTATTTGAGGGAGAGTAGCATATTGCATACAGCCAAGCCAGATAATTTCGTTCTTTTGAATAGAAATCTTGCCCTCGGATTAAACACCCCGTCTAACTCCGGACGGCAGTTGCTCTGCGCTTGTAATAGCAAAAGCAATATAACATACACATTTTCCTGTACCTTTCAACTACGAACTATACGCGCATCCGACACGTTACATCTATCAAGGGGTGCCGTGTGTGTTGTTTCTCTTTCAAATTCCAAAGGGATTTTCCGTACGCCTGCTTTTCTAAATCATTTTATATTCGTTTCCTCGCCATATTAATGATCTAGCCCTATCCCGTTACTTTGCTCTTCTTACTGCCATAGCAACGGTGTTAACGGTTCGAAGAAGATTGAGATAAATTCATGTTCTCGGAAGAGGTTGCAAACGAAATGAGGAAGTTTGAAATTCTCATCATTTGTATTTTTTATCATCACACTGCTTAATATCTATATTTTTTGGACATTGTTTATTGATGCTATCATATTTAGAATAATTTTTTACCATTACTACAATTATTTGATTATGATTTATATATGTACACACATTTATCAAATTCGACTTGTATTAAGGTTATCTAAACTATTTCTAGTTATGTATTTTTGTATGAATGTCCTCCATTGTGCAGCAGATGTTGCTTTCCTTATGGACTACCCTTAAAGAATCTGCTTAATTTTCACTATATTATTTTAAAAGATAAATGGTACCCATGTTTATGCTAAATATTAATTATCATTCTTGTCATATGTTGAGTTTTACATTCATGAGCTTGTAGATTTGTTCTCCTATTCAACACAGACCTGACATTGAAGTTGAAACCAGAAGCAACGTACACAAAAGAGACGTTTGACTTTTTATACTGGAGCGCACTACGACATCCCACTGACAACGATTTTGTATTGCGTTTTATCTTTGTTTTTCATTTGCTGTTTTCTGTGTTGCTTTACTCTGTTAGTTTGACGTCTCTGTTTATGCTTTTACCACTCCCACTTATTAGGGAAACAACGACGATCAGCAAAAGTTTTCAAATAAATGAATCAAACAACTACACGAATTAAACAAAATTTTCGCGTCACCGTTAGATCGTTTATCAAATCTTCCCTTACGGATTTAAACTGTACATTAGCTGCAATTTGGATAAGAAAATGACGCACAGTTTCTCGATTTGAGAATAAAAATATCCTTTACTAAATGTAAGTGTGTGCAAAATGAATTATAAAAGCCAGTTTATTTGTTTGTCTGATGGCAACCCACAGGAATGATGAATAGGTTCCTGGGATTTAACATACTATCTACCTATAATTACGTAGATACCATTATTACTACTACACAAGGTTTAATATTAAGAAAAATATCCTCTATTCAATCATATTATTCTGACGTTAATATATTTTCTATTAAATAATTATTACACACTAACCATTATATAGTATCATGAACCTGCTAGGTTTAATACGGCATGCAAAAAGTAAAAATGAGAAAATTACTAACAATCAAACTAAACCATATAAAAAATTCTGAAATGATACATCTATAGAAAAGTTTTATTATAATCTAGCCTGGCCGTTCTTCATGGATGAAAGAGATATTTAAGTTTTATTTTTCAATGTGCTTTGTTTTACAATCGTTCCTACATTTCTTACGTTATTCGAAACCATATCTAACCATCACTATCCTTAACAATTGAAACTATGCTTTTTAAACAAAGTAGAAATTTTGAACAAAAGTGACGCGATTTAAAGTAAACCTTACTAATCAAGTTAGGTGAACTAATGCAATCAAGTGCATTTAACAAAAGATTATGTAATTTCTTGTACAGTCATTAAATTTTTACAATTAAACATATTTTCAATTTACGTGTCATTGATGTCATTTTCGTGACAGAACCGGTTTCAAATCCCATCCTTAAAACAATCCTTTACTCAGAGCTACCTAGATAATGTTATTAAAATGTAAGAGCTATGAGGTTGTAGAACCACCAAACATTACAAAAAAATAAAGTTAATAAGTTTTGTTAAGGTTTAGCGTCCCTGATATGGTTCTCGTTCCGACAACAAAAGCGCCACCTGTTGTCAGAACTTTTGTCGTATATTTTTATCCCGTACAACAACCATCAGTAATGAGCGTCATAGGTGGCGCTAGCTTATTTGTCCCGATTTTTTCAAATAATAATTCTAAAACACGTTTATTTTTCTTTATACTATTTCCATAAACTCATCCGTATTTGAAAAGATTAAGACAACCTTTATTTGACATGATTAAGTTCACGTTTTGTCACTTTGTGTAAAGGTTTTGATTGACGTTTATTAATTGCTAATCATTGCTATAACCATTGATAATCATTGCTTTGAAATAGTCAAAGTTTGGTATAATTGGTAAAACATTTTTATGGCTCATTCTTTCGCATGGATCGTTTAAATTTGAATTTACTTCAACTGTAATTTACATTCAGTGTGTTAATAATCAATAATGGTTATCGGTGATTACAAGCTGTGTGTTTGCTATCCTTCTATTCTCAAACTTTGTTGCATTCAGCATTTTTTTACAATTAAATAAATTTCTTTTAAACTTTTCTTTTATTCTCTTTGGCGTAACGACCTATTCGATCAGGCCTGCCATTTCTGGCTTACTAGAATGAATGATACCACGTAGTTGGTTGGTTGGTTTGTTAATTTAAAGAGACTTTGAGTCAATGGACTTCATTCGTCTCTTACCACTTAGTTGGATAGTCAGTCCTCACTACGGGGAAGGATTTAGAAGTGGTGTACACTATAGTACAAAATCCATCAGCTTAAAGAGTGCAAAAGGGATGCGACATTTACAATCACAGGATGCGAAGTGCTAACATTCCATGGCTAGCCACATTTAAAACGATTTCATGTAGGAATTCACTGTCCTTCATAGGTGTGCAAATTTTCAACATTCGCAGGTATAACAGGCGAAAAAACTCATACTCGTAGAACTTCTAACCTAAAATTTTCAGTTCTATTTAAACATGTTTAAATTTAACAATGTTCGAAACAAATTAACTGAAATAAACTTTATGTTTTGCGAAGCTGAATAGAGCATTAAAACACGTTTTTCTCTTATTTTTCCATAATTGGCATATATGAAAAAAAATGTCTATAAGGTATACGGCCTGGCAGTCAATACGAAACAAATATGAAAAATATATATATAGAATCGCTTTTAGTGCATCATCAATTTCGAAAACCAGAGGTAAAAATATTTAAAAAAAACAGAATATAATGAGAAATTATTTAATATATATTTATCCAGTTGTATCCTACGACCTGTGAATGCCTTGCTACGGGAAGAAGGAACAGATGGAATTATGGTCCCAGTCTATCCTTTTCCGTCGTGAAAGACCGGCGCCGATACCACTGCCCCACCGAGTCACCCCTTAAATGACATTATTTCAAACGTTCGCAAATAAATTACTATATGGTATAATATCTCTTTCTTAAAGTAGCAGCAACGACGAGGATAAACACAATAAAATAGAATAGTGGATATGAGCAGTTTGCCGTAGCGTATCTTAATTTCATTCGTGTAAACAAACGACCGTAGTATTACCACCATGAGTTATAGAAATTTTATATTTTCAGCTGCGAACGATGTATATTTTTGTACTACACAAATGCGTACAGTCATCGTAAGGTGAGTAATTTACAGCCTGCACCAAATGTATACCGGGTGTAATTATAGTTTTAACGAAACTCGGATCTTTTTTAACGCGAGCCACGCCTACTTTTCCACTACATGTCATCTTACTTTTTGGGGCGGTTCTTCGTTGAGTTCGATCCGTTGAATAATTACAACGACGCGACCGCCATAATGCGCACGCTCCAGCGCAAAACCAAATGCAAATGGAAGCCCATCCGAAACGAATTCGCCATACTTTTGCAGTTATTATTGTGGCGAGCAATTACAGCAGCCATTATTTATTTTTCAAAATTAATTTCAATTTCTTTGCCCTATATGTCTGGCACCTTATGTGCAATTAATAGATCGAAAATAATAATTGACAACAAAATAACGATCTATCAAGAGAAAACGTGGAATAATAATAGATATCAACCAAACGAAAAAGGAACCAATGCCCCAAAACAGTCGCTAGTCGACACTGACCTTCTGCGTTAGGTTATAATATATTGACTTATAATACATGTGTTTACCACATATTAAAACCCACCACCGTTGGTGTATTATGAAACAATCGTAAACATTCACATTTCTCGACAACGGTATCAAAACAACAGAGCGCCTCTAACAATCGCCAAAGCAAACAAACATTTAGCATGCATCGGTCAACTCTTACATATTGCTAGCAAACTCACCAAAGGGTTTGAATAAAATCAATAAATCACACCTTAAAAGTTCCCGAAGCGAAGCCTAGTCAAAAAAATCTTCAAAACTCTCTAATGTTTATGAGAAAAGTAAATATTTGCTCTTTGAATGAGCGGCTTGTGTTTGTGTTTGCTTGTCGTGGGCATGCGGAAAACCTTTTGGTCATGCCAAAGTGGTTTCAAATTAATTCACTCAAAGTAATGAACGGACTTGAATGGCGCAAGAATGTATCAATTTCTTTACAACTAATAAATTTTTGAAAAGATACATAAAACAAGTTTATTGAAATAAACGCTAGTTTATTTTCCATAAGAAATCCATTCTCATTGCATGTTATTGCTCATAATGTTAGCATATCATTCCCTATGAGCATCATGACCATTTTGATTGTCTGTTGGACGGCAGCTCAGAATAAATTAGTTATTAATAAACAGTTTCTAATATTTAAACACACTATGGTATACAATTTCCCATAGAGAACACTGCCGTCTCGATGTGCTGCAAACGAATCGGTCTATTCTTGTCGCTCTCGTTTCGAACTCTCACTTAGCACGTTGGTCTCCTTCGGCGGAAGGAATGCCCGCAACAAGGCATTATGATTATTTGCTTGCCGATACGTTTCATTTGCTTGCGTTTCCGTTCTAGTTTTTTCATTGTAAGGGCCCTTTTTTAAGACAACATTACAACAAGGTCAAACAAAGTTCACAATTCGTTGAACGGTTTGAACTGTTTGAACGGTTTATTGCGCCCAAGGTTATGCTCGGCTCAAAAAACATAACACTGCTGGGCATTTCAAAGGATTGTCTAAGGCTTTTCCGGTCTTAGTTTCAAAACGATTACAATTTTAAGATTTTTTGTATTTTTTTTTTGCATATTTTTGCTCTACTTCAGTAATCCTTTAAGGTCATCAGGCTGTAAACTGTAGCAACATGTGAAGGTCAAACCTTTACTGTTTGGAATTAAAATAAATAGGTTAAATTGATGCTCTTCACTTCTTCTTCGGTATGGATTGTCAGTTTGCTTAAAAAAATATGCATATCCAACAAATATCCATGCATTTTTAACATCCCACACGGGCTGTCTTGATCTCAGAGTGACTCCCTAAATTAGATGACTAGTATGCTCAAGCCGAAGTTAAAACGTTCTTGAACATTGTAAGTCAACTTTATGAACACTATTCAATGACCGTACAAATGACTTATTATTATTAAATAAAGTTAAATAATTAAATCAATGAGTATTATCAATAACTTACACTTAAATAACTGTTTCTGAAAACATCATATTTACCTTTTTTTATAATCATTTTCACAACGGCGTGTAACTCGTTTCTTATAAGTAAACTGCACCACTGCTTTCACGAAGTTCTCCCAATATGCTATCACAAAATCAAATTTATGTTTACTTCAACATCATTCATCGTATCTGCAGATTAAAAGCCAGAAAGGTTGAAATATGCGATAACTTTTGATTGAATGATCTTTAATGAATCATCGTAGCATTTCAACAATTTGGCTTTTTTCCTGTTCGAAACAATGTTCTAATAGCATGCCTTATCTACAGATCACACGCACACGCACCGGTACCTATATGTGAAGCGTAAGTCAATAGAGTTTTATGATTTTATAATGCTTGTTATCGTTTATGGCGGGTTATTTAATACCATTTTTTTGTCCAGCCATTTCACACAATTGTTGAAGCAGCGCTTCAACGGGAGCACAGCTTTCATCCTTTCATTTTTCCTAGATCAACTTTTCTGGTTCTGAGCCTTTGTTCTGCATACGTAAATTTTTGTTTATTTGAAAAATAAAAACTATTTCAAGACTCAGCTGAAAATTAGCTCATATTACTGTTGTCATTGGACATTTTTCACTTCACTTCGCTCGTGCCAAGAATCGTGGAGTAATTTACCATTTCATTTCGATTTCGATAAGCATTCCAAAAAGCCCTTGATGGGTAACTCGATTTTCATTACAAAAAAATTACTGCTTTGCTCTAATAAAGTTATTGCGTATGACGTGTTGAAATAATTGAACAACACTCATTCACTTCTTGTACACACTAAATACCTCTACAAAACTATAACACACTATAGGTTGTACTAACTATGCAGTCTTCACCTGATTTCACGTGTCACACCTATTCCATTTGGTTTGTTTTGTTTGAGGCATATTTTTGTCACTCTTTCACACTGGCTCGAGAAGGGCTGCTTCACTGGTATTAAATGATTATGAGATTGGTGATGCAAATAAAAATTTTATGGAACACCATCATCACCGTCGGAAAGGACAGTAAAAATTGTACGACTACGAGCACACCCCGTAGCAAAACCAGACTGCCTCAATGACTGCACTCGTTCAACTGAAGCTAACAGCGGGCAGATCCAACCGCTCGACCGGAGTAATATGTCCAAGGCAAAAGGACTCACTGTCAAACGCTTGGTGCCGGCGTCTCTGTCTAGAAGCACCGATAGCTCAAAAAATTTAACACACCACTGTCCACCGCTACCGCGACCGTCATCATTGCACTGCCGTCTCCAACCAAGGGCCATTATCATGATCACGGTAGGCGCTGTGCTTTTCTCTCATGCCATCCCGCGGCCCCCATGTTTACACCGCTGATAGGTAGGATTTTGTGCATAGCCGATTTCGAGCGACTGGTGTACTCTTTCTATCTTTGCCCTGGCTGGGGATGAATATGTTCCCAACCAAAGCGTATTTATTGCTACTTCGAGCCAACTTTTCTTCGCTCCAAGTTATATATGGACATTATAACTCAAACGTTTAACTGAACCACATACACATACACACGCAGCAGCATAAGCCATATAAACTCAACAGAACTCTCGACATACTAACGTGTATACTATCGTGGGAAGGACCATCTCGTGTAAACACACACACACGCGTAAAAATTTTCCATGATTGCTTTAAGCATACGATTTCAAACTTACTCAAACAATTATTCCTTTTAATCTTCAAAGTTATTTTTTCACATTGTAAAATCATACTGCATTACAAAATGCAGCAACCTATTAGATAAAGAAGCAATTATTAATGTACATTTTAAAACTAAGCATGCACACAAACAACATCAATTTAATACACCATTTTCGCGTAACACTTCAGATTCAATGAACATGCGCACCGCGTACGCTTAAGCCTTTTTCACACGTTCAACATATTACTCTGGGATAGTATACATGCATAGCGTTCCTTATCCAATGTATGAGAAACCGAAAGCAATCGATCGGTCGGGTACATTTTCAATTTAATGGAAATTTCTAATCATCGTAATTGATCGTTCTAGCGGTGGTCTCGTTGCAGTCGTTCTTGGCGGAACTTTAAAAATAATGCGACACACCAGGATGAATAATAGAATTGTCCATAACTAGCAGATGGTACTATCACCAGGTCGGGACTACTAATTCGCGATAGTTATTTAAGGAAGGGAAATTTTCTATATTTGGTCATGAAAGATGTATCTTGTCCATGACGTATGCAACGAAGGTTATATAACTTAAGTATATTAGTGGAAATGCTATTGTGGAATAATGTTTGCAAATAGTTAAAATTTATTTAAGTTGATTTATTCTCTTCAAATTCACCTTCACCTTTTCGTTTGTTGGATTTGGATTGTCATTTTTATCTTTCTTGAATTCTCATTTATGGTACAAATTTTTGTGTCGGCCTTGTCGTGTTCTTGTTCAAAAAGAACGACGGCGCAACTTCTCACATCGACTAGGTACTCTGTAAAGTACTTGTACAAGTCCGCAAATGTTCGTTATATACTGTGCATTTTCTCCCATGTTTTGTAACCAGGGTTTACATTTTGTTTTGTTTGTTTATTGAAATAAATAATTTATAATAAAGTAATCTAAAGAATACAAGAAATATAACGCATACTTTTTCATATATCACACAATTGTTTCCTAATTAATCACATCAGACCTTAATGACTTAAATGGACCACAGTGCTTAAACGACACAGAAAAAAAAAGGTTTTAAACTACTACTTTCGAAATTGTGATGTGTGGAACTTAAAATACTCTACGCAATGCGTTTAAAAACTTAGTTTAGCTTATAAGTGCATACACGGCAAAATACATTTCCCCCATTATTCCGTTAATCCCAAATAACTGTCCTTTTTTATGTTAGAATTAGGGTTAAATCGCACATTCAGTAATCATAATTTCATAAGAATAAATGAACATTCTACAATAAATCAGAATCTTCAGAAATTTTATATTACGGCTAGGCCGTATGAGAATTGAAACAAATTTGGGTGAATATAGAAAATCTACTATGTTCTGGACGTTATGATATGAATAAACAATAACAATGCTTTCGGAACAACAATGTTTGGAAGCAAGGCTCGTAGCCAAAATACTTATTTAAAATTACAATTATATTTGTCATATACTTCAAATACTGGTTAAAACAACTTTTAATTGAAATATATATTAAAATATATAAGCTTTGAATATTCATAAGACCATTATCTACATACTAATATTCTAACAACTTAGCACATGACAGGTCATTTAGCAAATCTCTAGTCTCAAGTTCAATAATTATACTTTCTTTTTTATCTACATGAAACATTACACTTCGTGCCATTAAAACACTCTGCGGTCAGGTTGGAATCTGAACTCTGTTGTATATCACAACATGCAATGTTTGCGAATCGAACCAACGCTCTCAAATGTCCTACTCGCAAACCGGATAATGGTTATAAGAGGAACATATTTTGGGGCACGAATCTCATTATCAGTCTCTACCATATTTTTGTTGACAAAAAGGAAATAGCTTTTGTCCAGCGGCTTATCTGCAGACTTCGTTGACTTGTTACGGGAATGAGAGGAATTTATGAGATATTATGTTTGCATCAGCAACCAAACTCTGCATAACACCAAAGCTACCATCATCGTTACCAAGCAATAGTAAAAGCTCGCTCGGTAAATCCTCTGATATAGAAAGAATGCTGATGTAGTGCATGTTCTAAATGTTAACTAGATGAAATATAAATTCTCTATCTTTATTAATTTTGTTGCTATTTATATATTGTGTCTTAGAAATATATACACATTTTCTTCGCGAAGTTAGCGAAATCATCATGCTTATCATAGCATATTACGTGTAACTTTTGAATATAAATATTGATGATAATAGAATTATATAGCACAGCTTCAAATGTATCTGTTATAAATGTTGTTGTTACTATATTGGATTGTAATATAATATAACATAATTGAAGCATGTTCTGAGACTCAATATGAAATTTTAAATCATTTAGCAGAAAATAAACTTGCATAAATCATTCAATTTACAATTTTCATTTACAGTAGATGGAATACGATGGCAAGTATAAAATGCACGTTTTCAATGTAAACGTATAAATTATAAACAGATACATTAATCTTGTTTTTTTCTCTGTGGCGCTGCAACCCGAAGTTCTTGTCCTGCCATTATTGGTATTCTTAGTTTTAATTTTATTTAACCGTATCCACTCAGCTAAGATTTAATATATGCCCTGATGTCGTGAAAGACCGACGGCGGTATCGCTACACCACCAAGCCTGTCCCTAACCAAATATTCTTCTTTTTCTTCTAAGGCACTGCCTCTTCCAGATGTATTGGTCTGCCATTTCTGGCTTTCGTTACTTGGATTTTCTCTTAACAGTACAGTTCCTCCTGCGTACGGGAGAGGGTTTCGGATGGGATTCGATTTCCGGTGCTATCAACGTTTATTTAGTGTATCAAAGACAGTCAATTCGCTGAAATGATTCAATGCTAATTATCTCGCACATCTCTTTTTTACATATTAAAGAATTCAAGGTAACGAATTTTTCACGGTTTTAACGCAAACATGGTAAAGAGGATTGATGCATTTGTTTTTGCTTTTAGGACGATAGTTATTTCATTTCAACGCTGCTTGAGACTTGTATTCGCTCCATAATAATCAAACGAACTATACATGCGCTTCCTTCCTAAGGCTGCTTAAATTTTAACAAAATGGAAATAATTCAACCAGATGACCAACAACACCAGCTCCCTAACGACCAAAGGTTTCGTTTATCTTACTTTCAATCCTTCAAAAACAAAATACGAAGGTTGAGTTCTTCAAGCTAGAAATAAAATACAATCGAAATGAAAACCTCTCAAGCCAGAAAAAATGCTACCCTCCACCATTTTGGAAGGGTTTTTAATCACTGTGATCATAAAACTAGTGCCTTGGTGATGGGTATAGCGTTTCTTTTCTCCTTTAATTTATTTGTTCCATCGTCTTCGTTGATTACGAATGCGTTGGTCCTGCTGGCACTATAGTAGTCGAGGCACCCGCTACAAAAGCTTTGATGAACTTTTTTCTTTGTGTTTAAGCGAGTGAGAAAACAGAAACGCACAAAAACATTTCTAACGAATACACGTTGGTCAACCAGGGCGCAAAGGAAATTGTATAAGCGAGAATAATCCGGCGGTTCCCTTTCATCGAGCATCATGATACCACATTCTGTCTTTTTTATTCATATAGAACGAAAAGGCCGTAATGCTTTTTTTCATTTATATATAAATATACATATACATAGTTATATATAACGCCTTCTACCAAGCATCGTTAAGAATGCAAATCCTTGTTTCAATCATTCAAAAACCATCGCGTATAAGAAGCTTCAAAATAATACCAGGTTCAAACTTGAGCCGTTTAATCCATCGCGTTTGTCTGCCTATATCGAATTCCCACCAACAAGAACGACATGTTGGTTTCTCATTTTATCGCGTCCTTTCCACATTCTATTCGAATAGTCTGTTGAGAAGCATATGGGAATGTGCTAGGAATTTTTTTATTCTTCTTGTACTTTATATGTTGATGGAAGACATTTTCTTCGTTCATGCATACATAGTTGTAATATGGACTGATCCATAGCTCTCTTTCAAATGAACTGATTTTTCATCAAAAAAGTTTCAGAAATTAGTTTTATAGAAAAATCTTGCAACAAGGTTCTCTGTTACATTTTACATATAAAATTATGTACTTTTATTTGTACCTTATGCGCAGAAATTGCAATGCCGTAAACGGTTCGGTGAACACATTCGGTAATGTATTAGAAATAACAACTGTTCGCTTTTCAAGAAATTATGAATGTGAACTTCTCATAATGACTTATTAACTTTTCTAAATTACAACATACCTTGAGGTGCTCAGCAGCATTTTCTTCATTGCACAATTGATCTAATTAACAAAATCGGTACTGTCCCTGTTGACCGAATCCAACAAACCCATGGGGGCATGCATTTATCGACGGCGTCTGCGATCGTTTTTTTACGATAACTTAAAGCGGTTTTAAGCATCGTAAACTTTCCATCTCAAATGAATCGGTTTGATTCTTCCTTAAGTTGGAAAATGTTCAAGAGGCACAAAACCCGACGGTGACGGGTTATAGCAACATAGGTTTATAGCATAGATACATATAGCAGCAATAAATGCCTTTACAACAATGCTCAGATCGCCTGGGTAGCTAAATCGGTCATATCACTAGTAGTACTAATTAGTTTTATGATTCAAATAGCATAAATCTTCAACGCTAGTTGAAAAAATCTATCAAAAATACACGCAATAAGACGTAGCCATATGTGACCACCTACGAAGATAGTGGTTGAAATGGAAGCAAATACTGTAAAAGGTTCTTCCATTGGAAACAAAACTGTCAAAAAAATATGTATGCACTTATGCAATTCACAAATATTTGGGCTTTAGCGATAACCAACTTAAACAAACTGTATTGGATGCTTTGCGGTTAAGTGATTGATTTTATATATTATTTTGAATACCTGAGGAGGTAACCCAGTACGGTCATTAGATTCATTAATTTATCATGAGGTTTTAAATCTTTACAAGCGTTTAGCAAGCGTGCAGACAAAGGTGAGTATTCCACTTGATTGAAAACTAATATTAGAAGAGAGAATACGATAACAAGAATGAGGATATTTACAAAAATGTGACATTTTACATATGTCTTAAACGACAAATGAAAGAAATCCAAACAATATCCAAACTGAATCCTTCACTTGACATTTAAAATCCTCCTTTTGTTTGTGATTATGAATCTGAATCTTTCTCTTGCGTGGAATGCTGATAATAAGTTCTGCATGAATGTTAAATACAGCGTTTAAAACGCAAATAATGGCCTCATATATTGAATATTTATAGCTTTCAGGCATGTGTGTGTAGCTACACTACACTAAACTATACCTAAGTAACGATATATTTATATATATTTATATATATATACATATATATATATATATAAATATATATATACATTAATACATTAATACTAATACATATATCGTATAAGCTTAATAATAACACAATAATGTTAGAAATATTTATTCTTCTCGAATTCCGTATTTTCAAACCCATTTCAATTTTTCACAAATAAAACCCACAAAAATGAGATAAGTCAAATTCCTCTCCCATTTAGGCTCTACAGCACACACACAAAAACACAAATGGAAGGAAAACAATACAACGCACTTTGGAAAAGATGAAACTTTTTTTTAAATGGTTCATAAATTTTAATATGACATTTTTTTCTGATTCTCTCATCAACAACAAAATCTTCTATTACGTTTTTGATATTATTCCATTCTACCTTAATCCGTCGTAGTTTTCTTTACCTTTTTTTCTGTCTATACACGTCCGACATATTTTCCTCCCTCGCGAACGACATACATAAAAAACCATCCAAACAAGAGTATTCCAGATGATTTATTCCATTCGTAGTCTCAATCTGTTTTTTATTCTTTTCCACGTTCGTTTAGAAAACGTGTTTCTTCAATTAACATTCGCAACTAAATCTTCAACGATTAAAGCATATCATATAACAATATGCATATTGTGGAAATTATCAACTAATATTTGACTTCTTCATCTTGCTTGGCGTAACGACCTATTGCGTCCATACCCAAGCCGTATAATGACTAACTAGACTTATTATTAACCACGTAGTTTGATAGTCAGTTCTTACTACGGGGGAACGATCCGGATGGGATCGGATACCTACGTCCTGCAGTGTGTAGACCGGCGCCACTATCGCCTCGTCCACCGGAGTGCCCTCTGAAATATTTGGAAAAAGGCATATAAATAAGCTCAAAGTTAATTAAAGGTTATAATATTGGCTAGACTCTATCTTTTTGTTTCCTAGTCCGAGAATTGGATTGGAAGCTGTTATTGCGTGTTTGAATCGATTTGGTTGTTCGATTGTTTTCATGATCATGAGTGCCCGAAAGCTGAACTTCTTTTATTTTGACCTAGTCTAGCAGAACTGATACAGCGGGAAATAAGACAATATGAATTTAATATTGCCCTATTTTACAAATTGCCTTTTTTGTATGACGGCCTGGCCACGTAGCAGGATAGTCAAGCACTGCTACGGGAGAGCGGTCCGGATGGGATTTTAGTCCCGATCTGTCGTGTGAGAGAGCAGCGCCGATATCACTACCCCACCGAGCCACCCTAGTATAGGTACATAAAAGGATAATAATGATATAAATGAAGATTGTATGAAAATTTTGCGTTGTGAAAGAAGATGACTTGTTTCCTAAATTCGTTTTGGAAAGGTAATAATATAACCTTTTAAACATTTATTTTATGTGAAATATTAAATTAATGTGAGAAGAAACTGCTACGTTTCCCTGAGATTGAGATTAAATTCCCCTATTTGTATGCAAATTAAACCGTGGTGTCTAAATGTAATCGACTCGGTGACCGATGAGATAACGGCACCGGTGTCCATACGGCAGGACTGGGGATAGAATCCCGTCCGGGCCGTTCCACCGTACGCAGGACTGCCTGACTGTGGGTAAATTCAAGACACGGCAGCTAGAAATGGCAGGAGAAATGGACCTATCGAGGTTTGTAGAGCCATAAAAGAAGAAGAAGAAGAAATTTCATGAAGATGTTTTTCATTTTTACTTAGAACCAAAATTAGTGCAGCTGCGAAGATTATTTTCGACTTCGCCAAGGAGAACGGAATCACCCTGTGAAGTCTTTCCCACCCACTTCCTCTCCCGTAGGTAGTATGCACTATCGTTCGTTCGTAGTGTTTTTTTATTAGTAGTATTACATGTTCTATCTCTGCTGTCGGAGTTGCACTTCGAATGCTTCGGCTGTCGCCTCTCCGGTTGTGAACAGATTTTTTTTCCCATAACTTTGTAAGAGTTATGTTTTTCGCTTTCCAGATAAGACTCCGCCGCTCCGACTAGTAGGAAGCATATACGAAAACACTGCATTTGGACTGCAAATAATGGAGCATGAATGAAATCTCAATGAAGGCAATCACCTCCAAGTTCACCCGGGATAAGGTGTATCATATAACAAGGAGAAGGAAATTTCTCCATATTATATAGCTATAAGTTTATTGTATGAATTTTAGATTTTAAGTTTAATTTTTAAGGTATACGGCCCAGCCGTTCGACAGTGATTAAAAAAAGATTACTACAGCTACATTTTTTTTATTATTATTATTGATTGGTCTAAAATGGTATTGGAAGGTATAACGGTCAAATTTAATTACAACGACGTAGGTGGTGGCAGGCACGCTGCCAAACAGAAGTCAGTCGCGCAGATACAGCCTAAAAGAAAGGACATAGAGTCGAAAACATAAAAAATCACAACGTAGGGCAATTTTGAATTTCAATAAAATAATAAATCACG
>KB663810.1:1042010-1057430 GCA_000349025.1 Anopheles minimus
ACCCTGATTATCCCCCTCCTCTCAATTTAGCCATATCACCCTTCCTCCAAAGCGGTTGATATTCCCCGTATACCCAAGTTAAGATATTTGGAAAGACATGTTACTTGCTCTGTACGCCGGGGACGTATTGAGTAGGAGTAGAGTGTGGAGAGCCTTTCCTACACTTGGGAGTCCCCTTTCTCCCGGTGGGTTAGTGGTATCGGCGCTGTTCTCTCACATGACAGATTGGGACCATAATTCCTTCCGGACCGCTCCCCCGTAGCAGTGATCCTGCTACGTGGTAAAACTAAGTCTAATACGGTAAAACTAAGCCTAATAACAAAACAAAAACCTTTCCTGCACTTCCACATCCCCTGCAGTCTAGTTCCCTAGTAACCGGTAAAGTGGTCTGCCGAGTATCACTATTTGGGTAGCAGTCCACCATCTTTAAGGGCACACTGTTCCTTGCATATGGCAAGGTTTCATGCGCGCGTGGCTCAAACCTATGTTGTCTCTTTCATTATTTTACAATAATCTAGCAGTAATCTTTTCATCATGAGCAAGATCGTGCTGACGGCTACAGTTACACGTAACAGAGTCACACGGGACAGCTATATAACATACATTACATATATCCCATGTCACATAGTTCGTTTAGCATGATCGGCACATCTATGCCTGAATTGTTGCAAGTTGCTCGCATCTTCAGTTTCTTCTGGCATCACGTTAATTATTTTTTCTTATTTAATCGCTTTTTTATTACAGGTATTCTAAGTCTGACGCTCGCAGTTGAAGTTCACTTCGAAACCCCAGATAGTGGATTTTTTCTGAAGCATTCTCCGCGACAAAGTACTCTGGCATCAGTAGTGTCAGGTACTGCATTCAATAATGGGAAAATACGAACAACTAACGGCGATTCCTTACTCTCGGTGGATCGATTCACGGTAGTACAAACAAGTCAACCCGTATCCGTGCGAGCTAACTACGGGCCTTTTTCCACGAAACAAACAGTACCCGCACGGTACATCGTGCCCGATGTACTAGAAAGCACGAATCTTGACGGAATCTCATCTCAAAATACAACTGCCGCATTAATGGACTTACAGCAGCAATCAAATCTTCATCTGGACATATCAGCTCACGTTGTCCGGAGTACTGTGGCTCGTGATTCACCGGTGCTCCGAGTTTTATTTCATGCTGGTGCGGACCCTGGTGGTCATTTGCAACGACAAAAAATATGTGTGCTTCTGCACGCTTCCATGGGTAACAGAATCCCTCTTAAAGGCAGATGCATGCCGGAAGGAGAGGATGGAGTATGTGTCGCAGAAGTCGTTATACCATCCAACTGGTGGCCTGCGCTACCCCCTCCCGAAAGAGGTGGCCGTGTTTCCAGTACTCCGACCAAAAGCCCCCAGAGACTAGTGCAAGTGTCTTATAGTGTGTTCGAACCTCCTGCTAGAAGCCCTGAACTTTGTGAACCGAAAGTACAGATTCAACCGCTAACACCATTTGCTAAAATTCCGCTAAGTCAATCACATTTGCCATATAAAGAACTTCGCGCCGATAATACGCTTACAATGATGGTACCCCAGATTCCATTATACCCTCTATCAAAAATACACGTTCCAGTATTTCTACATCCTGAAAATGGACAAAATATCGCAGTATTCATAGTAAGGTACGTACTGATATTGCATTCTCTGAGCATGGTCTGTTGGTTAATTTTTAGAGTTCTTTCGTTTTTACGCTTTCTCAGAGTGAAAAATCAATGTTTGCGGTAATGCCAGTTTTTTGTAATTATATTAAAATAGAGACAGTCGTAAAAATTTAAGAGAATTAGGAAACAAGGGTTTGTGTTAAAATAATAACATTGATTAAATGATCCCTTCTTAGCTTAATGGTCTATTATGTCAGGCCTCATAGTCATGTCCTTGCTACGTGCGAACGGTCCGGATAAGATTTCGGTACATGGGCTGTAGTGTAATTTTTTTTCTGTTATGACTATTCCACCGGGGCAGCCCCATATACATTGGTCAATTATCCAATCGATAAAAAATATCAACTAACACACGCATGCCGTATTAACACATTAAAGTTTGGTTAAATCTTGTATAATTCCAGAGCTCGTGTAAAAGCTGGTATGCGCATTCTTGGTGCTGTAGCATCATCTGACGAGTGGAACGTTTCGGTAGAGAAGGAGAACACTAAACACACCGTGGCTAGGGTAACTGCTTTTCGTAAAGATCAAGATCCAGACAGTCCTTCTGGTGGAGTACGTTTCGACGATGTAACTTCGATTCATGGGTATGCACCTTTAGTTAGTATAATATAAGGTTTAAAGCGTTATTTTATGAAGCATTAATTTTCTCAACCTTCAGCGTTGTGGAAGTTTTTTCATGGTTGCTTGAAGTCTCTAACGATACCAAGGAATACTGGGATGGTGGAAGAGTGATTTGGTCCGTTAGTTATGTCCATGACGGGCCGAAGACAAAGCAGGATTTGTCGACCGAATCTTCCATGATAAGCAGCAACGGACTACAAGAAGAGGGTAGAAAAAAAATAGTAGCAAAGCTTGAAATACAAAAGGATGATATCCAAGCCGTTTTACCTATTGCAAAGGTAACTTTATACTGTTTATTTCTGTTTTATTCTACAGTGAACCATAGAGAATCACGAATATTCACCAAAGATTGCATTTTTACAGAATTGGGAACTTATGAATACCGCAGTTCTCACCGGTAGACAAGTATCGCAGGCCATGAAAGTGTTCATAGTATCACAAGCTGGCAAGATGGCAGATGTCACACTTCAGAGTTCATGTCAGACAGAAGATGAAAGTGTGATAAAGGTAAGATTAAAGATATGTCGAAAGCTCCAAATATTGAATACATTTGGAATATTGTTCCCATTCTGCTTATAGGTATCTTCGTCATGCAGCTCCGTTTATGTAGATGGGTCAGAAGTAAGAGGTTCATCTAACGCTTCAATTTTAGTAAAATATGGAACATATGCCGGATTAGCACGGTTTACCGTATGGATGCCTGAATTTCCGCTAGAAGTATCTGTCGCTGATTTTCGTCTGTCTCAGATCAAAGGTTGGAAAATTCCCGATGATCATATCACGTAAGCATACTTTCTACTATACTATATTATTTATATTATATTATTTTCTATTATTCACTTAGCGTTTAGTTGCCCATACCTGACTAATATTCTAAAACTACTTACGTTTCGCAGTGCAAACGGCAAACCAAATCGACGCAAAAAACGGGCATATGGTAATGGTGGCGTTTGGAGTCATCATAACGACGATTTCAACAATGGTGTCTCACCGGAAAGAGGTATGTGCCGTGCCAGATACCAACAAAGTCCGGTGGAAGTATACGCAAAGTTCGTAGCGGTTGATCAAGATTCAGGACGTGTCAGCTATTTGATTTCCCGCCGAACTGGTTTACGGGTTACGGATTTGGTTCAATCGTTGTTGCGAGTGGCAGATCCAAAAATTGCCAGTTTAAGAGGACGAACACTTCAAGGGCGTGCTATGGGCCGCACGGACGTTCAGGTAATTCATGCGAACAAAATAGTTTGTACCATAGCACAAGTAAATAACTTTAGTTTTTTTCTTACAGGTTCTTTCTCCCATTAATGGAAGAGTCATAGGTGCTCGTGAAGTGCGTGTGGGTAGTGACAAAGTGACCATTACTCGTTTGATGGTTAAAGTGGTTTCCGGATTGCAATTATCAATATCTGGCGATGGTTCCATCGATAATGGATACATTGCTGAGACCTCTGTTACACGGAGGTTAACTGCACAGTACCAAGAAGGTCTACTAGACATTGAACTCGAATTTTCTGATGGATCCAGAACACCGCTCAGGTTGGTATTGTAAGGCAGACGTCAACATTGTTTGTAACATAATGCCTCCATGACTGCTAATGTTGTTGGAGAGATAATAAAAATATTCATAATATTCATACTGTCAAGCTGTCAAAGAAGCAACACGCAAACGTAACGGCCCCGCATAAAAATAGTGTTTTCCTGTGTAATTTTAACGATAATGTCCAGTAAACAGTCTGAATTAGTACATTCATTTCGCACCTATAAACAACGTTAATAGTTTTTTATTACTATGGCACTAATACAGCAATATCCGCTAATCTCCGAGAGCCGATCCGGCACCGCATCTCATCTATCAACCATCCAGTGTCTCCGCTCACATGCTTAAAAACAACGATAATGGTGCGCACTTGCTCTTCCTGCTCTGGCCTACTTCGATGATAGCGTCGCGTGCACTAAATGCTGTTATTGCGAACATAATACCCATTGGAGTTGTACCAATGTTCCGGAATCACTATTGAGTGCCGTTAATGATCGCATCGATCTGCACTGGAGTTGTCCAAAATGTAGTTCTGTACTAAACAACCCAGGAACCAAAACTGTTATGGAGACGGGACTTCAGATCGGTCTCCAAGGGGCTATTACTGCTGCTGTAGAAACCATTAAGATCGATTTACTGCAACCAATCCTAGCCGAACCGAAAAGTTCCAATCAGATACAAAAACATAGCTTTCAACCTTCACGTAAACGACGTCATCTTTTTGCAAACGGCATCCGTGATACAAACAGTGACATCACCACGGCGCCAAGCATCGAAATCCTTACCGCAGGCAATAACAAACCGACCACATTTCCCGCTCCTGTCATCGGAACGAATACAAACTCATCTTCATCAACTTTATTAGTTGCCAAAACTGCACCAGCTATTCAACGTGTTTGGATTCATGTATCCGGTATCGACCCTAACATAACCACAGGACAAGTTACCGCTTCAATTTAATCGATTTCGGGAACCGATGACATACTGGTTTTCGGCTTGCTGAAAAGGGGTATTGACCCATGGTTAGGTCACTATCATTTAAAATGAGAATTCCGGTCACACTTCATGAGAAAGCTTTCTCTCCCGCCACATGGCCACTTGGCGAAGTCAGAGATTTTATCATCGATCGTCCGTTGTCAAATTATGGAACAAAGCATACGACCACTATAAAGACTCACACAAATAACATACGCACTCCTCAAGCGATCTCGCGAATTGAAACTCCGACACCTCGGCAAAAACAAAACACAACATCACAATCGGAAACACACGCGAAAAGCAGCCAACCAACGGTTGATAGATACTTTCGCAAATAACCCGATCAACGAAAACAGAATATTACCTAACACCCGCCCCTCTCATTTATCAAATCCAATCCACATTCATTGTAATATTCAACAACTCACTGAATGCTCCAGTGCAGAACCACCACATCAAGAGGCAGAAACACAATAATACACAGCCACTCATGATCTATTACCAAAACGTCCGAGGTCTTAAAACAAAAACATCGCAGTTATTTCTGGCAAGCACCCCAAACCGCTATGACCTCATTGCCTTAACTGAAACGTGGTTAGACAGTTCAATACCATCAAGCTTGATGATCGACACCGATTCCGTGTACCGCACCATCTCTAACAAACTCGCATCTCGAGCGATCCCGACGATCAACAACACACTTGAAGATGTGTGGGTAAAGGTAAATCTCACATATGGAATGCTTTATATTGGGTATATTTACATTCCACCGAGTAGTAGCAGCGATCTGACCACTATAAGCAACTTATCATCAACGTTGGAGTTTATCAATGATCAGCTATGGTCTAATGATAAATCAACTTTGCTAGGCGATTTCTACCAAAGCTTGATACGGTGGAATTCACAATACCCTATTAACGTACCAGCATGTAACCAAATGTTTGTGGATGTGTTACAACTGTTCCTACTACTATTCTGAAAGGATAACGAATGCAGCAACTATCGATCAAGCAATCTCTAACAAAACATCCTGGATGGTCCCTTTATTCAAAAAAGGTGACAAAAACTTGGTGATAAACTACCGTGGCATTACATCCCTGTGCGCTTGTGCGAATGTTTTGGATCTGGTAATAAACTACTTACTCCTAAGAGCTTCAGCCAACCTCATCAGTCATGAGAAACATGGATTCATGCCAAAACGATCCACTTCTACAAATTTAATACGATTTTGTTTCAGAACGTGTGAGTAGTATGGATCAGGATCTGCAACTGGACTGCTTATATACCGATCTAAAATCGGCCTTCGACAGCATATCGCATGATATTCTCTTGAAGAAGCTCGGAAGACTAGGTCTTCCACAACAAATCCTGCTCTGGCTGCGGTCGTATCTATTCGACCGATCGTATCGGGTTAAGTACGGACAATGTTTGTCAAGTCGGTTCACTAGCAGCACTTGGGTCCCACAGGGCAGCTACTTAGGACCGCTGCTCTTTCTGTTATAAGTGAATGATGTTTGTGAAGTTCCTCCTGACAACCGTTTTGTTATATACGCAGACGATCTGATATTATTCATGCCAGTGAAAACTGTTTACGATTGCAGAACATTAAAGAGAGCTGTACTGTGTTTTAACAATTGGTGTGAACTGAATTCCTTGAAGCTATGTATTGATAAGTGTTATGTGGTGTCCTTTACGTGCTTTTCCAGACAAGTGAGGTACGACTATGTTATCAATGGACAAGTCTTGACTAGAACCGACCAAATACGCGATTTAGGAGTATTATTAGACTCTAAGCTTACTTTTATGCATATGGCAGAAATAATCGGACGCGGACACAGAGCATTAGGACTAATTTTTTAAGATTACGAAAGACTTTGACGATCCCATGTGCATTACAACTTTATACTGCAGTTTAGTCAGTCCCATTGTAGAGTACAGTTCGGTCGCTTGGTGCCCTTATGCAAGAGCATTAAAAACAAGTGTTTAAAATAAATTATTAAATGGAAAATTTGTATATTTGTAAATTATGACATGCTCTCGTTAAGCCTGATTGGCGGACGTGTAATAATTTTAATAATAGTAATAATAATTTTAATAATAATAATAATAATTTTAATAATAATAATAATAATAATAATGAAACTTTGGTTTGTTGTTTTCATCCTACAGGGATATCTCCGTCGATGATTATTTCCTTCTGGTCGAAAGTCTTGATACTGAAGTAGTTGCATTTGCCCCAATGCTTGCATCGCATCACCCACGAGTGATTGCAGTTGGAGAAGGTAACGGAGAGTTATTACGAGTTACCCTACTTCTATCCGAGGAATGCCGTATTCGTCGTAATATGCCTGTTTCTAAACAGGTATGTTATGGAAACATGAAGAGAATAAAAGTCTTCAAGCTAACATGTTTTTATTTGTACTAGGGTATCAAGACATCAGCTGGCCCGCTAGTTAGTGCACTTGCATCAGTACAAGTGGATTTCAGTGGATCTGATGCGAATACCAGATCGGATACATTACAAAACGATGGAGCTGTAGGTCGAGATCGTAACAAAATGGGAAAAGATATGAATGATTTGGAAGATATACTTATTGGGATCCCGCTGAAGGATGATAATGGTCACGAGACCGCAGCTGTTGTACATTCTTCCAGGCAACAACATCGGGGAAATTCAGGCGGTGGTATTATCAGCAGTAACAGTGGGATGGTCGGAGTTTTCTCATCAAACAAGAGTATCGTACATGGCGATGCATCCACACTGGAGATAGGCATGTACATTGTGCTGACTGCCTTTTGTTTGGCCATTGCTGTATTTGTGGTGTCATGTGTCGTGTATGCGTCTAAGTATCGACCAGTTTTTATTGATGCAAATGGAGATGCTAGTGTACGCGATGGCATGGGAAATTCAACCGTGTTTGATGTTGGAAAAGGAAACGAATCATGTGCTACCAATGCGCACGATTGGGTATGGTTGGGGCGGGCAACGGTTGATCGATCAAATGCGGATATTTTAGAAACGGGTGCAAATCAAAAAGGTAAAACCTCAAATTATGCTATAGTTAATACACTTATTTCATAGATGATTATACTTATACTAATGCTTCTTTGTGATCATAGATTCACGGATGCACATAATCAGTAATCCAATGAACTCAAAATACGATGATATGGGCGGCGAACACATTGTGCAAATCAATAGTTTTGATAATCCCAATCATATACAATTGCCATCAGCTGTACCTTACCAAAACAATTGCGCAGGATTTGGAGCAAACGAGAAACCGGCCACACCAATAAATTCCAGCACAAATAAGACGCGTTTCAGTAATGAGGTGTCTGTACGCCCGGAACGTAGCACAGCAACAACGGTGGTGGATCGTATCGAATACCGTCCACCTGTTCCACCGCATCGTAATATAGGAGTAATTTCTCATGTAGCTAATAAGGTAAAGTTTGTTTTTATTAATAATGCTGTTACAAGGAAATTTATTTGCGTGCAAGAAAATTTCACTGTTAAGTAACTATAGCCGTGTGGGGCGGCCCGGTGGGGTAATGATATCGGCGTTGCTCTCTCACATGACAGACCGGGACCAAAATCCCATCCGGACCGCGCTCCCCCGTAGCAGTGATTGACTATCCTGCTACGTTGTAAAATCAGTCTACTACGGCCAGGCGGTCATACAAAAACAAAAAAAAACAATAGTCATGTGATGAAGTGTTTTTAAATGCTAATAATGTATTTTTTATTATTTTTCGCCAAAATAATCAATCAGAAACTGCCGCTTAACACTGCTCCTCAATTAAATGCATCGAAGCGATATCATCATCGTCCTCTCAGGAACAGCGGTGGAATAGCGCTCAGTAATGTGGGTAGCAGTTGCTCGAGCACAAATCCCGCTTTTGATATACAGTTACAAAACATTTCTGGATTGCAACAGCGCAACATAAATCATACTCAACAGCATCTAAATTTAGCCCTCTTCAATAATGGCAATTCTATCCATACTAAACAGTACGAATCGGTGCAACCGATACCGACAAAAAGAACGAACCGTTCACCGCACTCGTTCGAAAACATGGGCTTCTCTATTATGCCACTATCCAACACTGAAGATTATGAAAATGGTGATAAAAACCACCAGCGACATCAGCCATCAAAAGAATTGCATATGGCTGAACGCTTGGTCGAACAATCAAATGGTCAACATACGGCGTTTAAATTTGACACTATTCATCAACATCAAAAGTATCATCAGCCATTTGAATGTCCTAAGCCATTGATACCGTCACTCGAGACCACTACAAATCCCGGCGATCGAAGGAGCGCTGGTTGCAGTCAACAATCGCAGCAACAGCTAAACAAACCCTTCGAAAAATTGCCTGATGCTGTATGCAACGTTGTCAAACCAAAACACATCCATGAGGAAGAGAGTCAAAAAAGTGTGTCTCTTTCTTCAGATGACGATGGTGGCTTTGCCCCAACAGTTGAGCAGTCCTGTATAAAAAATAATGATTTAATGGAAAATACTCCGCCGGCCTTCGTTGCGTCTATGCTAGCGGCATCGAAAAGAGCTAACAGAAAACCGACTGTAGTGGGAAATCCGATGTTTTCAACTACACCAGACAGTGAATTAGGACCGGGAGAAAGTCTAGGATTAGACGACCTAGACATGGATTACGAACAAATTATGCATTACTTCGATAATCTGAAGGTAATGCCGTATAGTTTCTCGTTAATATAATTGAGCGAGCGGTCAAACTAAGATAATATCAATTTTTTCTTCTTTGTTTTTAGGAATCGAACGCCTGAGTGCAGGAGATCATTGCAAAGATTCGCGAAATATTAGCCACGTTTCAGCAACAGTACAGAAACGTGGCAAAAACACCGCTATCCAGTCCAACCTGTATTCCCGGTATAAAAGATCCTAACTTTGAGCAGTTTTTTGAACATTTAAGTGAATCGTACGCATAAAAATGAATACGGCTATCGTAGGTTTTACTGCACCAACGCAACAGCTGCCTCATATCGCTACAAAAAGTATAGCAATGTTGTCATTTCAAAAATACCGAATGATGTAATTACAAGACGTCCGTACAAAGTGACCACAATCAGCGATTGTGATTTATTGTTCTTAGAAATATTTTTGAAAAATTTATTTATTATTAGGTGCCATATCACCTAGCGAAGCTTAGTGTAATAGCATTTATTATCTTATACATACCAGTGTTCGAGCGTGCTAGAAGCGAAAGGAATGAGCAATGTATATTTTTCGCATAGTTGTAATGAATCTCAATCCATAACGTAGCATAAGCTTTTGCCTTGTTGACTTCCGTGTTCTATAATAGAGATCTCAGGTTTATTTTAAGCTTTTCCCAAATATGTTGGTCCATTTAATTCTACGTGTGCTGCTGGTAGCTTCTGGCTTGAGAACATTTTTTTAAATGTATAGTTTTTTATTGCACTAACAACTGGTTGTGTTTGATTTCAATTTTTAATTGGCTTTATTTGACTCAAAGTGCGGATCTACAAAATTTGCGAATTTGCAGTGATCTGAAAAATGAAAAAAAAAACTATTGAATACCTTAACATAATAATAATATCGTCGAAGTCAATAGAATAAATATACATAACTATAAAGAATTATTGCACCTGATGTCATGTGAGCTTACAAAGCAAAATTCACGTATTGAATTGGAAAACGTAGATTAAATTAAACAAAATACTCTCTAGTATGACATTCGTAGCATTCATCGAATGTTGTACGTTTGCGGTACTAAAAAATATGCAATACGAAACTTAGCTTGATGATCAGGCTAGTTCGTGGTGAAGCAAAACGTGAAGTACTGAGTTTATACATATGCTTTGGTATTGTACAAATATAATGCATGAAAATGTAGTTATTGTATTGCAAAATATCATACAGTTCTCCTACAAATCAATAAAAACCCAGTTTTAAAATTAGCGTAACATTAACAAACCAAGCGTCAATCGAATTGTTCGGAATCTGCTGCATTAAGGCAATGCGTTCATGGCAATGAAACAACTACACTGCCTGTGTTTTGTTACATATTTCATTAGTAGAACGATGCTGAACGAATGCAAATGAAATATAATTTTGTTGCTATGATTATTTTGTGAAAGTAAGGCTTAAATAATGTGTATTTCATGAGACGACACACATGGTGACACATGTATTCAACCAAGCAAGACAGCAAAACAAAAAGTAGCAAATGCATGAACAGAATTAAACAACATAATCAAGATTATCTATGAATAAGTCAACGCAAATTCAGCTAAATGAGTCAGTGACCGAAATAAGTGTATATAATGCCAGATATGTAAATGGTGCAGTACGTAAACAAGCACACTTGCTTGTTTATTAATTTGATAAATTCCGATTGTAAAACCAAGAGGAGCTTTGCAAAAAATTACATTAAATTGTTTGGACGTATTTTGAGTAGATCTGTAATGAAGAACTGCTTTTTGGATGCTGCATATTTTGAACGTATAAAAACTATTACGGCTGGGAGAGCGTCGGGAAAATGATCTTATTACGGATGACGCATAGCAAGCACCGGTATATGCTAAATGTATTGGTTTGGTTATCGCTGGAATTAACATTCCGCAAATTGTTAGTTATTACACTACTATTTTAAGTAATGATACATACTCACAATCAATGTACAAACATTTCCGCTGCAACTTTAGCTGTAATAGCCAGTGTGTAATTTTTACATTGTGCACTGTACCAATCTATTTTGTATTATTTTGTCAATCTTTGGAGAATAGTTGAGTTCATTCACTTATCACTTGCAACAACTAAAATTTCTCCCTAATACAAATTTATTTTAAATGAAGTTATGCTATACAATTATCACGAACAACACTGAATACATGAACAAAAAATCGAAAATTTCCAAAATTTTGAATCTATGTATAATTAAATTATAGCTAATAAGAAAACTAATATCTTGTGCAAGATAGTAAAACATTTATACCAAAAATTAGCTTTACAATATGTATAAACTGCCTGCAAATGACTTATAGTGTGTCGCTCTAAACTTGCACATGTCGTCAGACCTGCCCTGGTCTAACATACTATCGAACCAGTTTGTTAAAGTGACATTTTTAAATTACAAATCTTTTTTGCTAATATTTGTGATCATTGCTTCTTAAAAAAACTAACAGTGCCATAAAACGATGGTTTGCGAAAAAAGCGTAAAGTAAGGAAATCACTACAAAGTTCAATGCAGAAAAACCCCTGTTATGAAGAGCATAATCATTGGCAACAGTATATCATTTTTATAAACCAGTCAATCGCATACACAGAAAAGCAACATTTAATATACTATTCTAGAATATTGCACCATAGCTTTCTGGAGACACATTCATTTGATTAATTTGGTTAGTACATCCAGTTAGAATATTGAAAAGCTTAATATACTTTTATCTGTTTATCGGCACTTGCAATCCTTGTAAATTGAATCAGCCAGTATGAAACATTGATTTATTCATTAATGGGTACTGATTGATTATGGTGTATCAATTTCAGTTTATATATCTCAAGGGATACGGAATATACTCTGAAAAGTACTAAATATATACGTATGTAACAATGGGAATCACAAAATAAATAACCGAATACTTTGCAATTTGCGCTTCCATGGTGATTACCTAAAAATTCCACGGACGGTCAATTCCATGGCATTTACTACGCTTGTGAGTTCCATTCGTTAGCAGAACACACTTCGTTTACCAAAATGTTAAAGCGCTTGTTGTTGGTACTTTTTTTTAGAGTATTAAGCGATTATTTATTTCTTTTGTATTCCCAACGATTTTTGCATAACTCATAGAACCAATTTAGGTTTTACGTTTGTGTTGCAGAATTTGTAACTTCTCCAATATCTTACTGTACAAACATGTAAAAAGTTCAACGTTTGTACTAATGTATGTTAATGTTATTGAATTTCATTTTAACTAACGAAGTGCAAGCACTGCAAGAACGAAGAGGAATTTGAACACATAAATCTTGAGGAGTGGTTTATTATATCTAAAATGTGTTCTTTGGTTCGTTGCTTGAACTATTTTCAATCTATTGTTTTGGAAGAAAATATAAAAATCATGAATATGGCACAAAATTGAATTGTTTTACATATTTTTCTTCTCATTTCCAACAACATAATACGTAAAAAAAAAGTTTTAATTCCTCAATTTCTTAATCTGTCGTTGCCTGCGAACAACGTTATAAATACGAACGATTGAATGGCGTTTGAACAAAAGCAGGAATAAAATTTTAGTTTAAATATTTGTTTTTTTTTTACGAACCATGTTGTTGAAAATGGTAAGATAAATATGTAAAACAGTTAAATTGTGTGAGAAATGTCTTATTTTGTTATTTATCATAAAAAACAATGGAACAAAAATAGTTCAAGCAATGAACCAATATACACATTTTAGATTGAATGAAACCCTCCTCAAGATTCATGTGTTCATATTTCATCAAATGCTAACACTTCGTTAGTTAAAATGAAATTTAGTCTAACTCCGTACAGAAAAGCATGACACATTGATCGCCATGATAGTTGATGTACTTCCCGCACCAGTGAGTTGTGTTGTATATGGGTATAAAGTTCATGCTTATTCTAAAGTGCAGGATAACCCAAGACAATGTATACCATGAATAAAACAAATGCCAACATATGAAAAGATGGATCTATAATGAAGAAAATTTAGAAAATGAGTAAACAAAATCGATTGCTTCGCTTAAAAGAAAATCAGTCTACCCACCTGCATCGTATTCCTGCTAATAAATGGATTACAAATTGTTTTGTTCATTCTACTATTTATACTCAACCACTGCAAAGCAAAAATGTATAATATTTGAAAGAGCTTGAATATACACGTAAAAGCGCTATAAAACAAAAAAAAACAAAAAATCGAAAACATATATTCTAATTATGTAATACATTAACACGGTATCATATAACACTCTTTTGAAAATATCGCAAAAACAAGTCATTTAGTTTGAGTAGCTTATCTGATCAATATAAATCGCTCAAGTCTTTAACATATACAATAAAAAACAGGAAAGTATGAAAATTTTAGTAACCTAATTTCAATTCGCTAGTTTTCGTCAATCACATAAAACTGATGTGTGTGTACGTGTTACTTTACTAAGAATTGGTATGAAACAACCTAAACAAAGAAAAATGTGTCGGCCATACTGAAACAAACATTATATACTTAACAGAAGCATTAATGTGTGCAAGACCGAGAAAAAGTCGGCGAGCAGCAAATCATTCTAAAGGAAAACATATGCGTGAACTACGTCAAGTAATGCTTAGTACTAAATTTGATGTTCGTTTGTTTTTTCTGATATTGTGTGAATGCCCTAAAATGCTCAACAGTTGTAGTCATCACAAAACACATGAACAATGCATTCATTCATACCAACCGCAATAGAAATATACAAACAAAACCAAATTTAAGTAATCATTGAAATGAAACAAAATTAAAGACAGCAAGTGGTCAATAAAATTATCTGAAATGGAAACTCATTTAACTGCGAATAAATAGCTAACATTATTCCGAAAAGTAACACATAATAGCACATTATCTGGCATCAATTCTGTGGGTCAGATGTGTGATTTCAATACATTCTTCGCTTTATTCTGTTCCCGTGTTTTGTCTCCTTCCTTCTAACACTTGACTATTTACCACCATTTGTACTATTTGTATTTGACGCTATTGTACAGCCCTTAAGGCAAACAATAATGAATATAAAATATTAATGTGACGATTGAAAGTGCTTGGTTCTTTGGCCAATCGGTAGGTAGGTACACAACGGGAAGTGAATTTAGCATACCAAAGTTTTATTAAAAATTCATGTTCAAAAAGAGGTTAACCTTTTCAGTTATTTATATGCAAGCGAGCGAAAAGTTCCCTTGTGGTCGAGTGGCTTGGTAAGAGCGTCGTCGGTCTTACAAGCCAGAAGTTCATGCTATTTCTTTTACGGACAGTACTATCATAGCAACAACGGATTGCATTTCTCGATATCTAGTGTTTGCAAAATTAGAACAAAACGATGAAGATTCCAATTCGTCCTAGCGGACTTTCGAGCGGACACCTAATGTCATATAAGTTTGACCCTCCCCTGTTATGCGGAAAGCAGTGACGTCCGATGGCATTTGCATGATATCGTCATTACAGCGGGAGTCGCTGTCTTGTCTTTTCACATGTAATTCAAATGCCTTTGACTGAGTGGCGTTAAAGGATAAATGTTCAAAATTACCGTTTAACGGTCTACAAATTTTCAGAAATTTCATAAATTTCAATTTTCTAAGCTACTCAATAAATTGCAAAATTGCTGGAACAAAGGGTGAATTTCGACAGACTTCTTCCAGACTTTATATGGCCATGCCCAAACTATATATGGTGTTGCGAACGCGACACAAAATATGTTTAGTGTACCGTAAGGTAACGTAGAACGTAGACACGCAGAACAAAGAAATGCTAAATTAACTATATTTCATTTGCCTCAAATAACGTAAATATTATCCGAAATTGCTTAAACATTGCGCT
>KB663810.1:1075147-1085692 GCA_000349025.1 Anopheles minimus
CTTCGCGGGGTCAATTCCACCAAACGGCGGACCGTGTTCCGGTTTTGTTCCCGACAGTAACATATGGTTTGCATCACGGGTCAGTTACTGTCTTGCTTCGAATTCTCTCTCTACAGAGTCAGAAAGTTGTCCAATTTTTCCGACTCCTTGGGATGATAATGTTGTCCAATTTTTCCTATATATAGATGCTCAAACGAGTGTCTTTAGTCGACTTTTAATTTCGTCATTGATTTTGTTTCTTTCTGCTCTGCATTGATTATCTTAACTTATTATTATCTGCTTTATGTATCTGCTTTATGTATTTGATGACAAAGTCTACCTAGCTTTGATTTCGCCAACTGATTTATTGCTAGCCTTCTTTTCCAAGATTCCCTCCCATCCCCTGTACTTCCTATTCTCGCTTCACGGCATATGTAATATGGTTCGAATGAATCTTTCTAATTTTTTTTATAAGAATAAGAGGAAATTGATAAGCACAGGGAGCCTGTCCATCTAAAGTCTGTGTGGATAGCGTCGACTTGCTGGTTATCAAGATGGGAGAGCACCGAGGAAACAAACAGCATAAAGTTGGTGGAAGTAGAGGGACCTGCCATAAATACGTGTTGTCGTTGGCTTATGTAAAAGTTTGTAGACGACAGTGAAACGGACGGATCACCGATTTGAACACTTTGTTAGTGGCGCGAAGTTAGAAAATTCCTCGGTATTCTGAGATCAGGAAGCGAGTACCTTTCTTTGAATAACGAAATGATTTCTAGAGAGAGGTGACATCGCAGGAGATGACATTTCTAAAAGCAATATGATGAGACCGGCTAGGGTAGCTTTGCAGCGAATTTAGTTCAGCTGTGAATTTTTGAATTTCAATAATTTTTTCTCCACACTAGATTTTTATTTCGGCTTTTGTGATACCCTTGCGGCAGACAGAATATGGAGATGAACTAAAAAAAATTCAGTTCATTCGTTTGCTTTAATCGTCCCATCCGAAGAATGCGATAAATCGGACGAATCAAAAGGAACAGTTTCGATACACATCAATTAGTAGTACGTCCCATCGTCAGTTGTTGAAGGAGATCCATAGCGCTTTTCATCGTAATGGCTTGTTTAAGAAGATTTTTGCTTTCAGGGTGATTCATAGTTAGCGGGAGAGAATGGAAAGAAGTTCATATTTTCACTAGAGATACAATCGTTACAAAGAGAACAGCTGTGAATGGCTTGAATGAATCGCGGCATGGCTTTCCCCTTTTCGAAGTTTCTCAGAACAGCCCGAACACACACGTGCGATCGGGCTAAAGTAGGGGAAATTACTCCCTAGCAAGTGTTTCAAAGCTAAGTAAAATACGCGTGCTACTATCTTCCTAATGCAATACACTGAGATAAAGATATGATACTGATTCCTCTTCTTCTCGTTCGGTCATGCCGGCGAGTAGGCATAATGGCCTAATAGACTTATTGATACAACGTAGCTGAATACTCAGTTCTCATTGCGGGTGAACAGTTCGGATCGGATTTGATTGCCAGTCGTGCCGTTTCAAGACCGGCGTCGCTATATCCTATGCCACTGCACCATCCATTCTTCTGATCTTATGTACATTTCAAAAATGCAGCGAAAATGTGTAAATCGTATTTTACCAGAACCACCTTGGTACCGTCATATATATGTGAAAAAAATCACAATTTCTATCCCAAAATATAACTAAAACATGCAGTTTTAATACCGATAATTGTTTGCGTACAAACAGTTAGAATTTGTTTGGTTTGATTCTGTTTGATCTTAACCTTCTACAACAAATTAACGGCTTTTTAAACCTGAAACACACACGCTGGTGTTCTCTTTCTCGCACTAAATTATTCTCCCTTCCTTACTTTACAAACTTTATACTGCGAAAACAGCTCTCCAACACTCTCAAGTGTCTCTTTCATTTGCTACGGACAGCATAAGCCGAGAGCGCATAAGCCGCTTCATAATTCTCAACTATCTCCCCTCAACAATGTGTTCTCTTGAAGCTTAAACATTTCCAGGGCTGTGTCGAAGAAATGTTCGCCATGATCCACCAGCATTGTATCTTTATCTCAGTCAGGTGCATGCGTTAGGAAGGAAAAGATACGCGTAACTTACTTCACTTTGGAGCAAATGCCGGGGAGCGATTTCCCCTACTTCGGCACGACTGCGGCTATATGTTCGGGCTCGGAGAAACTATAAAAGTGGAAGGACATACCGATTCATTCATTACAGTTGCGCTTTTTAACGTCGTTGTCGATTGGAAACGTGCGTCCCGCTTTTAAGTTTGCCCGGTGCTTTGTATTCGACCATTAGTGTCTTAAGTGCTACACGCATAGTGTTTGCATGTGCGCACGTAAACCGTTCGTCCCTAGTAGGTTAGGTTAGGGCCGATACTGTGTCGTGTTTACTGTGAGCTTCAGCAGCATATACTACAAAGTGATGAGAATTTTCTATACGACTATATGTGATTGCATTACTTCGGCCAACACCAACAAGTGATAAAATTTATTTCTAATCCACATATATTTGCTGTGATAAAGTGTTGCTTCACAGTACTGCTGAGATTCGCTTTCCCGTTGTATTTGTGTGCATGAATAATATTAACAGTGTTGCGTCTACTATACCATACGAAACAAGCGCGTATAGATTATTCAAACGCTAGCAAGTGTCGCTCGTTGCGAAAAATGTTCATCGATTCGTATATCGTTGGGTTGATGCGTAAAGAGTTCTTAGATCCTTTAAACGCCCGAAAAACGTTGCTGGTATTCTTCTGTGCACTGTCCTGTGTGTTATTCGTGCAATATTTGTTCCGCTTACTTAGACAGATTAAGAAATTGCCGCCGGGACCGTGGGGTGTACCAATCTTCGGTTACTTGACTTTTATTGGTCATGAAAAACACACTCAGTATATGAAACTGGCCAAAAAATATGGCGCGCTGTTCAGTGCTAAGCTTGGCGCCCAGCTAACGGTAGTCATTAGCGACTACAAAATCATACGAGAAGCATTTAAAACCGAGGAATTCACTGGCCGTCCGCATTCACCATTGTTAAAAACGCTAGGAGGATTCGGTAGGTAGCAGCAAACCAAACTTTTCCATACAGCATCAGATACTTGTTTCCTTCAAGAACTAATTACTGTTTTAGTTTAGGCAAAAAAAATCTATTGCATGTTGCTACGTTGAACAACATTCACATTATGTAACCCTACCACAAACATGCCATAAATGATCAATCTGAAATACGACAGATGCAATAGTTACGTAGGACATTGCTCTTCACTCAACATCACACAGCACTCACATGCTGGTCATAAAACAAATCCCACATATTTGTTCAATTTCACTATAGTGAAGTTAATGCTGTATTGTGATTTAAAGTCCTGTTCTGAAATGACTTATTCGTGTTTATGCTCAGTTGACGTGTAACATTTGAGACCACATTGGTAATATTTTTCACTACTTTTTGATTGCTTACATAAACCATGCTGCGTTATTGTGGTCTGCTATTGAAACTGACCTATTGCAAGGTTTACATGGTAGTAATTGATTTTGTTCACACCTAGGCATCATCAACAGCGAAGGGCCGTTGTGGAAGGATCAGCGCCGGTTCTTGCACGAAAAGCTACGTAACTTCGGAATGACGGTGCTCGGCAATAAGAAGCATCTTATGGAAAATCGAATAATGGTACGTATCAATCGCCTACGTAGGCTAATACGTTTGTGTTCGGAAATAGGATTTCAAAATGATATCTGTATTCAATTTATGGTAGCAATTTATTTATCTTTATTGAATATTGTGTGTGTTTGAGTGTGTGCGTGTATTGTTTCCGTTTTCTTTTTTTTGCAGACCGAAGTAACAGAGCTGCTGGTTACGTTGAGCTCCGTCGAAAACAAGTCCACCGACCTCAGCCGGTATCTATCCGTATCGGTAAGCAATGTGATCTGCAACATTATAATGTCAGTTCGCTTTTCGATCGAGGATCCAAAGTTCAAGCGTTTTAATTGGCTCATAGAGGAGGGTATGAGACTGTTTGGTGAGATACATACGATCGATTACATTCCCCAAATACAATACTTACCTGGCAACATAAATGCGAAGAACAAAATAGCGAAAAATCGGGAAGAAATGTTTGATTTTTATCGTGAAATTATCGAAGAGCATAAGCGTACGTTCAACAACAGTAACATACGGGATATTGTGGATGCTTATCTTGCCGAGATTGAGAAAGCAGAGGCAGAAGGTCGCGATCGAGAACTGTTTGAGGGCAAAGATCATGGTAAGCGGCGCAATGTCAAAACGGCAAGAATTGTATAATCTGATTTATGGTTTATTTTATCTTTTTGTCATGCTTTAAATTTTCGTTTGTTTAGAGATACAGATGATGCAGGTGATTGCCGATTTGTTTTCTGCCGGTATGGAAACAATCAAAACTACGCTTCTGTGGCTGAATGTGTTTATGCTCCGTCACCCGGATGCAATGCGACGTGTGCAGGATGAGTTGGATCAGGTGGTGGGTCGCAACCGACTTCCTAAAATCGAGGACGTTCCTTATTTGCCGATCACTGAAACGACCATTCTGGAGGTTATGAGAATATCCAGCATAGTTCCATTAGCTACCACTCACTCTCCAAAGAGGTAAGCAGAATAATTTTTGGCAACATATGATTTGCGTGACATTATTTCCCTCATCGTAGTGTTATGTTGAATTGCGTTGAAGTTCAAGCCACATTTGTTGAAATTTTAAATTATCACAAAAGTTTCAAAAGACGTTAAATATGTTTTACGCCTGAAATACAATATGGCGTTTTCAAGAAAACTTATTCATTAAGTAGTTTCGAATTTGCACTCCAGTAACAATGGTATGACCTATCTGTACATATATATATATATATTATTTATTTCTTTTCTTATAAATAGTGACGTTGTTATAAATGGTTACACAATACCTGCTGGGTCTTACGTTGTGCCACTCATTAACAGTGTTCATATGGATCCAAACTTATGGGACAAACCAGAGCAGTTTAATCCTAGCAGGTTCTTGGATGCCGAAGGAAAAGTCCACAAGCCAGACTACTTCATACCATTTGGAGTCGGTCGGCGTCGCTGTCTTGGGGATGTGTTGGCACGCATGGAACTGTTTCTTTTTTTCTCATCAATTATGCACACCTTTACCATCGAGCTACCGGAAGACGAGCCAATGCCTGGATTAAAGGGTATTATCGGTGTCACCATCAGTCCACAGGCGTTTCGGGTCAATCTTATACCACGACCACTGCAGACAGACATGCTCACGTTGGGAGCGTGCTGACAAGAGTTGGCTTTACTGCTGTTGCTGAACATTACACAGTGACGGATCGTAGATCGAAAAAAAATTTCACAATCCGATCCACTTTTATCAGCGTACCAGAACGAAAGCAATATCATTAGCTGAGCACGGTATGTTCCTAGCGTATTAAACACAATGAATTGTCGCTCAAACAAAGGACAAATATGATCACAACTGAAACGCCTATGACATAGAAAACGAAACGAGATCACGTAACCTGATTTTACACTTCAATACGATGGAATCGTTATGTTCGCCTACATTCGATCACTAGTCAATTCCGATCTGTATTGTTTCCTGCTCGTATTTGTCTTTTTGCAAGTAAATTATTTATACTTCTCAAACACACCTCACGCATGTTTACAAAGCATCAATTTAGAGGATCGATATAAGTCGTTTGCTAATGCATTTATATTCATCAGCAAAGATGCTAAAACACTTGGAATGTGCCAAGAACAAAACTTGTTGCATAAACAGCAACTACATAAAAAAGTGTATGTACAACAAACAAGGTATATAACTTATACATTCTAGGATTGCGCAAGTTATAGTTTTAAATTAGGTAGTGCAGCACAATCTGTGTTACTATAAAAATAGTTTCGAATGTTCCATGACAAAATCAATCCATAAAAACTTAGTGTTGACAATGAACCATGTCAATAAAAAAGTAAATATGCAAACAGTTGAATATTAACAATAAACGATAAGTGTTCTAGGATTATTTCCAAACAAAAACAATGTGTTCATCGTAATATATTATATCGTAAGTGTGAAAATAATAATAGCATTTAAAACAACAAGTATATTGCCACTAAAGAGAAATAGGAACCTGCTAATAACAAGCAGAATAATACTTATTGATGATTGCCATATGATGAGTAAGATGTTTTTATTACTTTTCTTATTTGTTACTTGTAAAAAAGAACAGAGAATAAATTACGAAATACTATTCGTAATAACTGTTTAATTATGAAGAATTTCTAACGAAATAAAATCAATTCTGTGGTGTTAATGTACATAGTGCCAGAACATCTGAAACTAAGGCCAAGCTTATCCAACATATACCAGTTGGACGCAATGCTACAGGGCACCATTAGACATTCTTTAAAAAAATGATACTTTACAAACCGTGCATGAATCGAACTTATACAATAAAAAAAAGAAGAAAAAACAACGGCTTAAAAATGGTCGGTGACAATTTGACTATCAATTATGAGAAGGATTTTAAAGGGACAAAACAAACACAATTTCATGAATTGATTATAAGACATACACGACATTGAGCTTTTTTTTTGTTATTGTATGACGGCCAGGCCGTATTAGAAAAGCGTTGAGTTATTGGATGACAATTTTGTAACTACTCCAAAAATATATTAACCCAATTGGCTGTAGTATATTTATTTTGTTACTTTTTTATTATTGTTCAGATAGGTCCAGATCAAAACGCATGCGATTTTCCCATAGTGTGATATGCTACAAACAGTAAATCGCGGCCTTGTTGTTTAAGTTATAACGTACATTGTAAGCGAAGTACAATAAAAAGCAAACTCCAATGTGCAAATATTTGGTTTAATGTTTGATAGTTTTCGAGAACACTATCCGATAATCTGGCGGTGTTAAAGTAATTCCACAGTTTCCGGTCAAATCGATCGAACATACATCCTCGGGAGCAATGCTGAACCAATCGTAATGGAGCACTATTTGAGCAATGTACAGATGAAGAATATTTCGGGCAAGTTCATCGCCTAAGCACATGCGTTTTCCCACCTGAAATGGAAGGAAGTAGCTTGGGGTTATAAAACGCCCTTCTGGGTCGAGAAAACGTTCTGGCTTAAAGGTGTTGGGTGCATCATATAGCGTTGGATTCATATGTACTGCCCATATTAAAGGCATGATCATCGTATTTGCGGGTATCGTAAAACCAGCTATCTCTATTTCCTGGGATTGAAAAAAAAGCAAAACAAAACAACCAATTATAAATTTTACACTCTATATTAGTCGATAAATTGTTTGTTTAGATAAATGCTCTTACCTTCGTAGTGCCGTGTGGTATGCCAATTGGTACAACGGTACGAATACGCTGCACTTCCGCAATGGTAGCGCGCAAATAGGGCAACGCATCCACATCGTCCAACGATGGTGACTCATTTGCAGCCAACCTTAGTCTCAGTTCTTCTCGAAGGCGTTGTTGAACCGCTGGGCAAATGGCGATGTATAGCAAAGCCCAGCGAATCGTCGTGAACGTTGTATCGACACCCGCTCCGAACAAGTCTGCCATCAAATGACGCAGCTGTATGTCATCGCAAAATACGGCATCTGGCCGTCCTGCTTCTTGCCGTTTAGTGGCTTCTTTCAAGAAGCATTTTAAAATGCATTCTTGTTGCTCTTTACCGAGTGAATCAGAAGTGTGCATTCTGTTGCGTTGTTCAGCTATTATTGTGTCATAAATGTTGTGTGTTTTATATTTTCCCTTCAGCAGAAAATTTATAGTATTACGAGTGGAAGGTAAATATCTAAATTAGCCAGTAAAAAAGGAAACAAACATCAGTACCAAGTTACTACAAACGATTCAATCATTTTACCTCAAAATTGGTAAAAAATTTACAGCCATTGATACTCCAATATGCTTGACGCCTTCCTCTTGAAGATGTTGTAAATATTTCCATGTTGAGTTGTCCTTCCCATACGTAATACCAAAGACCAGATCGTTCAACAGATTGCCAAGACCGTGGTGTATGATAGCAGATGGATTAAACCCTTGGTTTTCCAGAAGTGCTTTGCTGTCAATATCCTTGGAGTGCCCATAAATGAATATGCCAACATGGAACAATCAGTGTTATATCGTACCTAAACTAAAGAGCTCTATAAGCTTAGCTTTAACGCTTAGAAGCATTATTCATAAATACGGTTATGAAGTGACCGTTTGACAGCACGCGTGCCAGGTCCTGCAGACCCTGACCAGCGACACTGGTCTTACAAGGCAGGACCAAATCAAATTCAGAAAATCGTATGGGTTAGTTTTGCATGCACGGTCTAATAAGTGTTTACGCAAAAAAAAGTGATCAAAGACTTAAAACTTACCTCAATGATTCCCTTAAGCCCAGAATTAATTCGCCGTTCGAGGTCAAGTCGCGATGAGCCATATTTTATCATACCAAGACGACGCAGCCATTCTATCGATAACCGTCGCTGATCACGCCATAAATCTCCTTGGGCACAAATTATCCCTAAAATCAGATAAATGCGTAACAGCAACATTCAAATGATTATTAAAATATTTTAGAGAAATATATGTTTAAGCTAAAACAATTCAAAAATAACAAAATAATTAATTTGGGGATGTCCCAAAACATTAATGTAACATTTTGACATTTTTTGTAACCAAAAAATTCTATAGCGATTATTTTTCTAATTTGATTCAATTTTCAAACACAGACACTTACCGTGACCTCCCATTATTCCGTGCGTAATAAATAGAGGAGCACGCCCAGTGGCTTCTTCCTTTGCCAAAATGGTGCGGATTAAAGCAGGGTCAGTTAGTACAATAGCATAAACTTGTCCCATCCACAGTCCATATATATGGCCGTGCCGTTTGGCGAGTTGTGAAAAGGTTTCATATGGTTTGCGAGCATCAATAAATGGTAGGTAGCCAATAAATGGTAAACCATACGGGCCAGGAGGCTTTCTGTGTCGTCTGCAAAAGCTAATGATGAACCACCCCAAGAGGAATAGTAGCACCGCTACTGGCATGAACATTGTTGTTGCGTAACTGTTGATAGAAAAAAAAGAAATAGTTTTACATACGGCGAAACGCAAGTTTGAACATGAGCATATTAAACCATTCACTAAAATACCCTTAAATTTTGGCTGTTATCTATGTTGAGAATTTAATTGTAAAATCGTCTCTAAACCTATCTAGTTATTGGCACCCAAGTAACCGATGTTCCACTGACCTACGTTCCGTAGAACAAATCTTTGTATATCTGTAATCTAAAAACAAATTTATGATACTATGCCTTATCATAAAAAAGCTGTATACTGTAAAAAAATTAAAGTATACTGTATTGAGCATTTAACGCAATATTGTTGCCTTCCATTTTAGTATTACAAAATGAATTTTAATTAAGAATTAAAGATATCGTTTCTATCGTACCTAAATGATAAACAGAAATTCAAAACAATGTTTCTGAGGTAATGAACTGGGATCTAATGAAGGTATTTAATAAACTTATGAATCCACTCCGACAACGACGAAGAAAAAAAGCGCAATTGATTCGAAAAACTATTCAGCATCGATTCCGGAGTCATGTGCCCAAATGATAGGAATAACCACTTAATAATAGACGACGGGTTGTGAGTATCAACATTCTACCCGTAATGCTCCCGCGCACACAAAACTAACTATCCTGATGCGTGTAAATAGAAGTCACGAAAACTAGCCATACCTGGTCGAGAACTCTTAAAGCTGTAGTGCCGTAAAAACAATAAATTGACTCAGGGTGACAGATTTACATTACAAAGTAAAATCTTTATTTAAATCTTTGAAGTGTTATTCACCTGTCCTTTGACATGCCCGCTAACCTAATCTGGTTTAGATAATTTGCTAGTAACAATTTCGGCTCAATAATTACTCAAGATTCAAAATAAGTCGTTCATTATTTCGGTTACTAACTCACTCACTCATTCAATCATTCTTACTCAATATACACAAGCACTAATGTACGTTAATAAGAATGTGCAGGCGCATCATTTTCTGAAGGTACTTTAATTATCATGCAATCTCATCGTGTGTAAAAACCAAAGTTGGAAATAATAGTATTACATATGTTTCAATAAATATGTGTACGTGCAAATTTGTGCGTTGAAGTTAAACTTTTGGAAGAAAATTTTTAGAGCCCAACCAAAATTCATTTTCATACACTGTTTAACTGTACAGTTGGTAACCAAATTTACACACGTTAGTTGGCAACCAGCAGACCCGTGTATTCCATACGTTTTGGGAGGTGAATCACGACTTTGTGTAGGAAAATGCTGATTTATATTATTAAAATTTCTCCGACCGTTGTAAAATAAGCTATCGGATCATTAGAAAAATGATACAGAACTTTATACAATCGATTAACCAATCGAAATCATCCCAATCAAACAATCAAAACAAACGCGAAACAACAGAATAAAACTAGGAACAAAAAGAGGAACGACATTCGCCATACAAAATGTA
>KB663810.1:1097378-1118406 GCA_000349025.1 Anopheles minimus
GTTGTCGATAATTCGGTTATTATAGTTATTAAGCCATGCTAGAACGGATGATATGAGCCTCGATTAAAAGCTAATCTTCTTCTTTGGCCTAACGACCTACTCGGTCAAGCCTGCCATTTCTGGCTTACGAGACTTATTAATACCACGTAGTTGGATAGTCACTCCTCACTACGGGGGAACGGTCCGGATGGGATTTGAACCCCGGTCCTGCCGTTTACGACCGGCGCCGCTTATCTCCTCGGCCACCGGACCGCCCCATTAAAAGCTAATGTGAACCTTGAAGCTAAATGGAGTGGACCACATTATGCACTTAATTATGGATATGGATAATTATTTTATTTTTTTAACGATACATTTTGACTATTTCGAATGTTTCTAAACGTTTCAACACTAGCAGAAAAAATATCCAAGGGTTGGAAGAAAATTTAGTGGTTCATGAGGATTAGATAAAACTTAAGGAGGAGCTGTTTCGTTATATTGGCTTTGCAATATTGGACAAAACATTTGTAACTAGTCATTCACATCCATGATACTTCACCATAAAGGATTATATGAAGTCAATTGACTTTTTTTTCGTTTGGGTTAACAATATTCTTTAAGGTTATTGCAAACAAAAATCACAATTCGTACATAACAATCCATGGAAAATTACAAAAAAGTCTAAGATCAATCATTTCCTTCTGGACAAAAGAAATGCAACTCCGTATAATGACTTCGAAGTAGCATGAACATTCAATGTTTTCTGACGAATCCTTAATTTTTTATTACAGCCTTACAGCCTTTGAGCCTTTGTGATATCCCGCTCTTGTAATCATCAATGATGTTCTTTCTATGTATTAATCCAAGGCTGTCAGGAGCCAATATTAAGTGTAATATCAAAAACATTAAGAAAACTTGATTATTTATCTTTCAAATTATTTTTTAATTCAATTACCTTTTGATAGTTACATAACAAAACTAACAACTCGCAAACAACCAGCTCAAAATGGCACTTGCCAACGAAACACTACTGGTGAACTGCCAGTAGTGCTACTTTTATCATGTGGCATGAATCCGCGCTTGAATTGTCAATTACTGTTCTTTGCTCAAAATTAACATGAATGCACCGTTAGCCCGGTGGGATAGTGGTATCGACGCCAGTCTTTCAGAATTCTCCAGACAGAATTTCTTCCCGGGCCGTTTCCTCGTAGCAAGGACTCTTTGGCTACCTGATAAAATAAACCTTCTGGCTACTTGGTAAATTAGGTCCTTGGTTTGACATTACCCAAACCCAGGAACGGTCTCAATGGGAATTAACCCCCGTGGGAACCCCGTTCTGCCGTGTGCATGCCGGCTCCACTATTACTATTACTAGACCGCCTCTTTATTAACACTTTCTACGCAGTGAAAAATAAAGAAATGAGCCGCTGTTAAAGCTTCCATGTTTTTTCGTATTAAACATAATTTATTTTTAGGCGACACGACGCCCATAACTCTATGAGCGATAACCCTATGTTTCACCCATGTATGGGTGATGTGGCGTTGAACGTGTTGAACTGAGTATTGGAAACATATAATTTGTGAGCCGTATGTATAAATTAATTATTTACTTTAAAAAAACAATTAGGTGCGAATATTTCAAACATTGAAACAAAATTTGTACAAATTTGACATTAAATACAACAGGTTCAAAATACATATTTTTATAATTAATGATTTTCGCATAAACTATAAAAATTAAACATTAAACAAAATATGACAATACAGATCAGAACCACCGCGAAGCGGTGGTAATGACGCCGACCTTTCACGCGTCACTACCATTATTCAAATCCCTTTGCGAATGTTCCCACGTAAGCAGGACACATTTTCCGAATACGTGGTAAAAATAAGTTTGAGAAGTCAGGAATGACACACATGGCCTAATATGTCCTTACTCCAACATGAAGATGAAAGATATTCACATTTTTATAGATTCTGATCTAATTTTAAGCAGACTTGTTCATAACTGCAATATTATTACAATTATAGGCATACCGGGTGCGGTCCGATGGCCGACGAGATAAGCGGCGCCGGTCTCATACGGCAGGACCGGAGTTCAAATCCCTTCTGGACCGTTCCCCCGTAGTGAGGACTGACTATCCAGCTACGTGGTATCAATAAGTCTAGTAAGCCAGAAATGGCAGGCATGACCGAGTAGGTCGTTAGGCCAAAGAAGAAGAAGATCATATCTTATCATATCGATCATATCATATCTTATCGAAAATTTAGCTCACTGTTATATCTGACAGTATAATAACGTTTTTCTTGGACTTTCACTTATGCTTTAGTTTAAATTTTGCCTGGCAAGATGTTGCAGGCGAAATGAATGTATTTTGACAGTGCGTAAGGTTGGTAGCAACTTTTTTTTTTTGTTATTGTATGACGGCCAGGCCCGTATTAGACTTAGTTTACCACGTAGCAGGATAGTCAATCACTGCTACGGGGGAGCGGTCCGGATGGGATTTTGGTCCCGGTCTGTCGTGTGAGAGAGCAGCGCCGATACCACTACCCCACCGGGCCGCCCCGATTGGTAGCAACTTTGTTGCTGAATAATTTCAAACTGATTTGTAATTTTGTCAGCAACATTTTAACATTATTTTAAATTGAAATCGAAACACTCTTGCTGGACTTCCGTTTTGCAATAATATTTCAGGTTGCTAACAACTTTCACAGCTCAGGAACGTTAAAAATTTTCAGAGCAACAAAGTTACCAGCAACATTTAAAGACGGTAAGGCATATAAAAAAGCCTGAAATAATATTCAATAGTGTGCGTATACCACATCATTCTATGAACATTCATGTCACATTACCCGGCAATCAATTTAAATTCAGTAATCCTATGACTTGTAAATCCTTTTTTTATCCATGAAGAACGGCTGTGTTCTATTTCTGAAGAATTCTAGTGTGTTATAAAATATATTGATATATCAGCAAGGCAAACCATACGAAAATTAAGTGCTTTTCGATACTTATAGTAGTATTTATAATGCATCAGACCTAGTTAGCAAGTTTCTGCAGTAACAGAACTAAGGTACTCAAATTCCTCGATTGCACTCTTTGCTTCCTGTAATAAATAAATTGGTTTACTATGAGGTTTATTTTATTGCGTAGGAAATTACCTTTTTAACTTCCTGATTGTCGTCGAAAAGAAGTTCCTCCAGATGTTCTTTTATTTCGTTTGTCCAGTGTTTTTGCAAAGCTAAACAACTGAATCTGGCCAGTATACGAAGCAGCATGCAGGTTCGAAGTCTGAAAAAAACATACATAAATACATACCCATATTTCACAATTGCATTGCGCATAGACTGTCTTTACTTACCGAAGGAAAGTATTATCGTGTTTTAACAGTGAGGTTAAATTTACATTCTCATGAAATACTATCTGCTCGATTATTTCAGCATTTTCCGGAAGTTCACGCAAGACACAGTTGAGAAGCGCTAGTAATGAACATACTAACCGAACATACTCATTATTGACATGAGCTGCGGCAATGAAATTAACAAACAGTTCCTTTGCTTCAAGAATTTCGATTGCATCGCAAAATTGGCTTAAAAACATATCTCCCAAATGAATAAGATAGCACATCAGGTCATACACGGCAATAAGGGTTTTTATCTCATCGTTGTCTAGTGCAGAAACTTGGCGCACGGAGCATATCGATTGATTGCCGCTCATCCCTGGTTGGCTTTCATTTGTTGAACAATCATCGTAAAATCGTTTGTTACACAATAGTTTCGAGGCGTATACTAAATTCGGTACTAGTTTCAATTCTCCATACACATTAATTATGTCTCTCAAAATTGTTGGCGGTGTGTTGATCGCTAATGGAAGGCTAAGCAAATGAGCAACATTTTCCACTACCTTCGCACTTGCTCGCCTATTTCGTAATGGAGCGACGATAATGCATACGAAATTCTGTTGTTTTAGCGATTCCAACTCACCATCGAGTACTTCTTGTATGGATCGTTGTAGAAACGCAAGCCATTCTTCGTTTTCTATGGGAGGATTTTGTGATTCATCACATGAGTCCCAACCGGGAAGCAGGCTAGGGGTGAGTTTTTCCAAACCTTTTTCTTTTTGATGTTCTTTAGATATAGTTGAAGGGCTGGACATACGGAACGTGGTCGGGTTTCGATTGACCACATGCATTTCTGATTCGATGCGCATTGAAAAATTATCAATGCTTTGGCTCAACTTTCGTCTTTCTAGCTCTTGAGAACCAACACATTCCTTTGAAGTTTGAAGTTCTAAAACTTCACTACCAGGTTGTACCAAAGTAGTATTTCGATGCAGTGGTATCACGGGAAAGTTATCATTGAAGCGGTTGACCACAAGATTAGGATTTTCAAGAAATAGAATTATTCTTGTTTGTTGTTCTTCAATACATGGGTCAGAAAAATAACCGACCTGTTCTTGTTCGGCGATATGCGTTAAATTCGACGGAGAATCGGTACATGTTTTGTTATTATTCGTGCATTCATCCGTATCCGTCTCCTGATACTCTATATCACTCTGTAACATTACATTGATACTGTCCTTCGATGTTGTCAAATCTTCGTCGCATGATTCATGTTGTTGCATTTTATTGCCTTCGCCATTGATCGTCATTTTTTGAGCCTGTTTATTTTTTTCTCGCGATTGCGAAGCCGTAAGGGGATGTGTAAATGGGGACTGCGGAACTTTTTCTTCCACGATCACGATATGTCCTTGCACAAATGGATGGTTTAAAATTCTGGTCCAACTTATACGTCTTGCAGGATCACGCTCAAGCAAACCTTGAATGAATGAAATACAGCTGCTTGATAGGAAGCTGGGCCATTTGATGTACTGATGGCGAATGAGACGAACTAAATGTATCATCGAAGTGGAACTGAACGGCGGTTCACCAGCTAGCATTTCATAGATAATGCATCCCAAAGACCACAGATCGGCATGATGATCGTAAGGTTTTGCCTCTAATAACTCTGGAGCCATATAAAGCGGCGTTCCTTTAATCGATGTCAAAACATGGGTACCCATCGTCATGTTGCGTGCAAATCCAAAATCGCACAGCTTTGCACACATGTTATGATCCAACAGTATATTTTGCGGTTTTAAATCCCGATGCAGTATGCGATGAGAGTGAAGATAGTATAACGCAGATACAAGATTAAAGGTGATACGTTGAGTCTTTGGTTCTTCTAGCGATCCATCGCGAAGCAAACTATGTAAATCTGTTTTGGCGTACTCGGTAACGACTAAAATTTCGTTGGTAGTTTCGAAGGAATCCAGCATACGAATAATGTTAGGATGTTTAAGATTCTGCTGAATTTCACATTCTCCTCTCAACCCTTTCAATTCACGACCAGATCGACCTCGCTGCAAGGAAAATTATATGATTACCACAAAATATTTTATAATTCATAAAGTACGCGCTGGCTAGTATTGATCACGGACAATTGGTTCATATCATCAATTTTTATAATAAGCATACTATTGCTTATTTCATAGTCTTTCATGGGAAAAGACAAGAACTTACCTTGTTTATTACTTTGATTGCAACTGTGGTCGCAGAAGATTTTTCAACAGCTTTATAAACTTTCCCAAATGAACCTTCTCCAATCAGGTCGCTGAGAACATACTTTTCCATGATCGGTTAGTTTTCGCACGTACTTTTTGAATCAGATGGAACTAATCTATGTTCAGTTAAACGGCAAAAGGACAAGAACATCCGGTGAAATAATGCAGGGCCAACATTAAAATACGCTGTACGGTTTGGTTGCAAGTCTTTGAACTCGTTGTTTTATGCACACAATAGATTTCTCTTCAGTTTGATACAATACAGTGGTACTGGAACTGTAGGTTAATTCTACAATTATATAGTAGAAAGCACAATTTATGAAAAGATGCGGTTCTATTCCTATTAAAAAGACCGATTTATCTGTACGCTGCCAAGTTCAACAAATGCACCTCATACTCTTTTTGATTGTATTGTTGATGTTACCTGTTCTCCTGTCACTACGTTTATAACAATTACTTCAAAGATTAACCAATGAACAAACCAAGATTCCTTCAAAACAGATAACCCCAAGCCATTTGAAATAAGAACAAATATTTGTTGCTTTGACCATTGTGGGAAAAAGATGAAAATATTTAGTTAAGTTAAGGATTTATTTTCTACGTGTTATACGTGTAATGATAATCGACCTGTTGAGTATATCTACGATTCATTTCAAAACAATCTACTGCAATCTTAATGGAGTGAAAATTGTATATGAAGCAATTTTTGTCATATACTGTAAGCACTGTGTGCAACGGGATGGAAATCGCAAGAATTTAGCAATTTGCACAAAATTAAGAGAAAACTAATGTAATGCAAACATAATTTCACTTCGGGCGACTCGGTGGTATATGGTACGTCCGTATTTCACCAGTCTTAGATATCTGGGCAAATACAAATCAATTTAATCAGAAATGGCAGACTAAGACATAATACCAAGCACGACATTTATGAAGTACAAAACTTCCATCGACTGATCGTGCAAATTGATGTTGGGTGTCAGCAGTTTCAACGCAAAAGTAATTCTTCGAGCAATGATGGGTAACTGTTTGGTTGGTTAGTTTATAGAGACTTCAAGTTACAAGTGTCTCTTCTTTGACTAGCGCATGTAGTAGGAAACAATTCAATGGTAATTTTTACTCCTTGCAAGGCGAGATCTATGAAGATTTTAAATTATCAAACCCGTTTTTGAAGATTTGAATCGCGGAGCTTTAATCATAATAATATACTTTCTAGTTGTCTATCTATTCTGTACCTATTAAAGCATAAACCGGGCTGACGGTCCAGTACAAGAACAGGTTGTTCGGAAGGGTTGTTTATTTATTATTCATGTTAAATTTATTGACATTGCCCTTCGTTTTGCTGGCACCACTTCGGTGCTATAGCTTCTGGTTGAACTCCACGGCTGATCAGGCGCTCACGATGACGAAAGAAACGGGACTCTGCTTCCATCGATTTAGTTGTTGGATTTGACCAAAGTCTCTCAGCCGCTGCTGCTGCACGTGGCCAAGTCCGACCGTCAAGTGAGTGCGCATCAATGAATTCAGTCCATACACAAACCTCTCCACCCAAAATGCTGTTTCCCTTAGGAAGTTGATTGTCATACACTTTTTTCCAATTATAGTACGTTGTTACCCCCCAAAAGCCGTGGTCCAGGTACCAAGCATCTTTGGTTGATATAATGAGCCTATATCCAAGCTTTTGTAACTCATCTGGTATAGCGTTTGTTGCTGGTACCCATGTTTGTACGACATAACGCTTACTTGATAAAAAATTTTGTATAACCGACGGATCTGTTAAACGACTGGACCACACAATTACTGGGCTCTCAGGAGTATTTTCACTGATCTTCGATGGTCCAGTTGTGTTTGAGTTTGCTAGATAACGCGCCTTATCCCATAGATGTAACACGTTTTTCTGAAACGAAGTGGAACAAATATTTCACGTCAACAAAACTCTTATATCAAATTCTTGATATCCACAGATTAGAATACTGCAGTTACCTGGAACTCACTCCACAGGAAGAGAAAGTCCATATCAGACTGACTCTTTCCAAGACTCTTTAAGTAATGAACGATTTCTTCTGTTGCATTCCAGCAACCGAAGAACACTTCATCACCTCCCATGTGAAAAATCATTTCATCTTTATTCATTTCAGCCAAATCATAATAAACATCTTGTAACACAGTGTACAAGTTTGGATTGATAGGATTCAATTGACCACATGGAGGTTCAATACAAAAATTACGCCATGGTTTCTGATTAACACAAACAGCTAGATTTCCTAACCCTTTAACAGGGCCCCATTGCCATCCATTGCCTGAAAGTATTAGACAAAAAAAAACTAAATTTTACTGGTAATTTTAAATGTTATTGGAATTACGATAAAACTTAAGATTACATTACACATACCAGCATGTGCCGGGGCGTCAAGCTCAAAAATAACACGTATGCCACGATACTTTGCATAACGTATTAATTGTCTGACTTCGTTTGGACTGTAAATTTCATCGATAGAGTATGCCCCATTTGCAATCATTTCAGGAACTCTTTCCAACTGCATTGGGAAGCTTTGTGTGTCGGTCATATGCCAATGGAACACATTCAATTTGCTCGCTGCCATTGCATCCAATTGTTTTTTTAAACTCTTTATAGGAATATAATTTCTAGCTGTATCAATCAGCAGCCCGCGATGCGCGTACTTTGGTTGGTCTACGATGGTTGCTTGCGATAACATATGGAGCGAGGTAGTGGAGTTTTCTTCGTTGACCGTGGTAAACAGTTGTAAAAGAGTTTCGCAACCATGACGTGCTCCGAAAACAGTATTTGCTTCTATTATTGTTACTACAGTATTACTGTTTTCTATCAAAACATTCAAAGTATAACTTTCATCAGTTGTCCAGTTGATACTAGCTGTACCAGAAGCAGTGTACATTTTTATAACCAATGACATGTGTGTTGAATTGGGATGCATTGTTCGATGGTTAAATTCACGGCGCAGGTTGAGTAGAAAATATTTTTCTATTTCGTTTAGCATGCTTGTCCCACCAGCTGTTTGGTTTGACATAAATTGCTCAAATCTATGGGATAGAACAGTAATTACAAAGTTTTTCAATAGTTTCAAATTGGATATATATAAATAATATATTGGAAAGATCATTATGAATAACTTGCCGTATAGTAAAAGGATTAATATGAGTAGTATTTTTACTAAGATTCACGCGACCTGTTGGTCGAGGCCACAAAGGACCATATTTTCCGCACAGCAAACGGCACATTTTTAAATTAGGGAACACATCCACTTTACTTGAATCATTCATAGAGCCATATTCTTTTACACATTGTTGTTCATGTTTACATCTGTATGTTGTGATGTTACACTCAGTAGCCGGAATTTGTAAAACATAAGACATCACAAGAAAAACACATTTGAAGTTTATCATTGCGCCATACATGCACTATCACTCAATATTGATTTAGATTCGCCGCACTGGAAAAACAAAACACGTTGATAATATATTATTATACAAATGACTGACCGCATTGCACGTATTTACATTCCAACAGGAATGTTGCCTCTCAGTAACGGGATTGATGTTGGAGCTAATAAATGTGCAAAGTTCGATTGTTTTCGGGGCCCTTCCAGGATACCTTAACCCCTTCAGCGGCCGCTTTATTCGCTCACAGTAAAATCCACCCCTACGACAGACAGAACTTCGTTCAGTGGCAGAACTTCCTTTAAGCGTTCAAAGCGGGCTCGAGATTCGCGATTCGATGACATGAGGTAGCACGCGAGCACCGGTTTAAAGACTAGCTTCCTAAAAGTATCAAAATATACTTTAATTTTCCAATTACCCTTTCTACATGCATCTGTGCTTTGGTTGAATTCATGTGCGTGATCCTTTTTTAAGTGCATAAAATAGCATTTCCAAAGATGACTTAAATTAATGAAAACCTTATTGTCAATTCAATCAAAATGACCTGGTTCGCCTTCTTGACGGAAGATTTTATAGTTAAGCTTAAATGAGGTTGCTTTGCCATTTTCTGACGAGAAACAATAGTTGATTGTCTGAAAAATGATAATTCTAAGGGCCTGCAGTGTGCAAGGTACTGAATGGAATAATCTATACAGTGTCGTTTGAACGAATGAAATAGGGATCTGTCCTACCTTTTAACCTAATTTATTTTCCCATTTTAAAAATAATTCTAAAAGGAATATGTTGTTGTGAGAATGTAAGAAGGAAGCCTGCATTTTGAAAATCTATAAGAGGTCATATTTGATCTCAACGCTCGGGACGCTAGCACTGTAAATTAGCATATGGATAGGATCAAATAGCAATAGTAATAGTATCAAGTCACTGGAATTTTGTAGTAGAATAACTGTCAGTGTTTATCTACTATCATAAGCATCAACAATAGTTTTGAATTGTACTATACCATAGTAACACTCGGTAACAATTGTGGAGTTTAATACAGTACAGGGAATAGTAGGATAAGACTACTCAGTGCCAATGGATATACAACAAACACTATCGTCCAGCTGTAGGTACTGTCCAGCAGTGGTGGATCAAGGTCCTTGGGGGCCCCGAGCGGAATGGCAGTGGAGGCCCCTGTATGATGGACTCGATACGCAAAGACTGACAAGGGGGAGGGATGGCGAGGCCCCCTTAACCGGCGAGGCCCCGAGCGGCCGTTCCATCCGCTCCTAGGTTGATCCGCCACTGCTGTCCAGTGAATATGATTTTTTTTTTGTTATTGTATGACGGTTTCACGGTTTGTTTGCTAATTCATGCACCATCGGTAATACCGCATGTTTATGTGTACTACATAAAAATAGGATTATCAAAAAGTTTATCAACAGTAATTATTGTTTAAGAAAAGTTTCTGAATGTGTGTCAACATAATCCAATGAAATGGGCAATGAAGAATAATATGCTTTTTTAAATTATCTTCCAAAGATTTACAAATAAGGGTATTTCGGTAGTAGAAGCGAAAGCACGCCGGTCTTCAAATGGCAGACCGAGGTTCATATTCCATCCGGACCATTTCCGCGTACTGAGAACTGACTATCCAACTACGTGATATCAATAAGTCTAGTAAGCCAAGATATAGCCGGCATGACCGAATATGTCGTTACGCCAAGCAAGAAGAAGTATTACAAACAAGTCACTAAATTCTGACAGAGTGCAATAATTTTAAACAATTATGTTCAGCCAAATATGTTTTTCATACAATTTTCAACACACACTGAGGCGACCCGTTATGGTTTGGGAATCGGGCCAATTTTTCTCACGACGGATCGGGATTAAAATCCCATCAGAACCATCCTCCGTAGCAAGGACTGACTATCCGGCTACGTGGTCAAATAAGTGTAATACGGCCTGGTTTTCATTTAAAAAAAAATAAACAAAAACATAATACAGTAATTATAAACGTTTTACATTGGCTGTAATTTAAAATTGTTACAACGTAGAAACTTTAGCGGTGTTATAGAATAACATAGCAACGAATTCTTATCATTTACATTATTTTATTAACACTAACTTATAAATGCAAACCCTGAAGCCAAATGCAAAACTATACAAATAGACACTTATTTCTTATAGAGTCATACCTATAATGTGTACACTTTATTCACAATCAAATATCGCTGCATGCGCAAGTCAAGCGACCACCAACATTAGACTTTGAAATGTTACTGATAAGTTATCCTCGGTAGCCTTACGAGAGAGCTGCAAAGTAACACTTGAAATCGACCGTAAGCTGATAAGAAAATGTATGTTACAGTAGAATGAGGTCATATAAATTATCACAGAAACCTCGTCGTATGTGTGGTAAATTTTGAAAGCACAGAGCTCTACAGCGAAATGAAATTCAATATCTTGACTGAATTTATTGAATATTTTTTGAGAGAGAAAGAGAGAAAGAGAGAAAGAGAGAAAAGAGAGAGAGAGAGAGAGAGAGAGAGAGGGATACATTTTGAACTGTTGACGAGTTACTATCATTACTAAACAATATGCAATCATATTTAAACTTATTTATTATTTGCCACTGTCCCCGTCGACGGCCATGGTCGCCCTGTTTTATGACCGAGGTTATCGCCAACTTTGTAGTATGCAACATTTAAATACCAACCAGGTGTTACGAAATAAACGCTAATTAATCATTCCCACACTACCTATTTTGTTATAACCTTAATCGTTCTTTACACATGATTCTCCATTTTATGATTCAACTTACTATTTATACATGTACTGTTTGCAGTTACTAAATTGTGATATATTTAGGAAGCACTATTCTTTTTTACACATCACGTACATTTCAAGCTCTTGACGCTATCGAAGTATAGACCCTTTGTTGTCTAACTCATCCTTGTTCAAGTCCATAATCGATCTATGTCATAGTCGATTTCTTGAAAAAAAAGATAAGTTTCTCATTCTACTTATGTCCATATAATGATTAATTAATAGAGTTATGTTCATGCTGAATGGCAATTTATTCGATAAGTAACTCACTTTAAGATTAAATCTTATTTTTTTTACAACGGGATCCACATTGGCCTGTTTAAACAGCACTTCAAATTTCGGAAAAATGCAGATAGTGTACGAATGAAACGCATTCCGAGTTCGATTCTGGTGTATTTATCAAAATGTTGTTGAATTAAACACACCGTATCAAATGACGCTAGTAGCTTCAATAAAAAAAAAAACAGTTTTTTTTTTGTATTTTCTGTATGAGAGTTGCAAATCGATCCTTAGTTTTTAAGCGTCCAGTTTAGGTCTCATAAATGTTTTCTCATTCTGACGAATGTTATTTAATTAAGGAAGACGATAAGTCCCGATCGAGAAAACGAAATTAATTACACCAACACATACGACCATTTCAATACGCCATATCATTGCTTTTACTTATGTACCATCCTTTACCGGTACATCATATTGTACCGCCTTTTATTTAAAGCTTTAGAGATTTTTTTCTAAAAAGTAAAGAATGAATTGAATCAAAGAGGGATACTACATACAACATAATTATGTGCGCTCACAATTGCTATTATGAAGTATGGCACATGGACTTCAAAGGTTTTATTGCTGTTGTTAGAGTACGAAAAAGTTTAAGAATTATCAGCGTTCTATTGTTGAGAGACGGAAGGAAGTTTTTACGGAACATATTCATTTAGAAAATCACAAGCATTAGCTGACCATAATTTCAATTAACGTATCTAAAGGATGTGATAGAAAAGTCAGAAATAAATGTTACAATCGGAACAGTTTTAAGAGAACTAGTCATAAATTAATTATGGTATTATTTTCGCAAAAATGTAGTTTTTCATATAACGCAGTTATGAAAAAAAAAAAAAATTTATTTTGCCTGCTCCATTCATAAACAAATGGAAAAGAAGAATCTCAAGTTCCTATTCTACAATTGTGATTATACATGTTAGCCATTTTGATAGAATCGTCATTGAAACGGCGATCGTGAATATGGAACACCAGCTACCACAATAAGAAATATTTTTTATTATGAATCGGTTTAATCAATTGTCGCAAAATGTTACACTGCGAACAAAGCATTCAGAATAAGTTAAGTAATAAAATTGCAAGCCAGAAGCGGTACGGTGGACAAGGTGACAATGATCTTCAAACGGCAACCTAGGTTCAAATCCCATCCGAACCGTTCCTCCTTAAGCAGGACTAATTACCCTGCTGCGAGTGTAGTCACGAAAGCCAGATGGCAGGGCTAGACCTTTCGAGGTTGTAATACTATAGAAGAAAAAAATTGCAAGCCTTACTAGTGAGACTGGCAAGAGTAACAGCAAAATCCGTCCAGCATCCTAAAGTCCAGAATAAATCCGCTCTCGAAAACTTCATTCTACAGTGGAAAAATTATACCGTGCTTTATAACCACCATATATTACGATTTGAGATGGACCAATCCTCTTGGAGGTTTTAAGCTGAACGAATGTTGCTGGTTGTTACACCAAAGAAGAAGAAGAAAAAGAAGAAGACTATTAGTTGTTCAGTGCTTTTCTCTATACTCTTTAGAGCCTTTAGCCAACGTAGCACTTGACGGTAGCCCATTGCGCCTACCGCAAAAACCGAAACTGATAACACTCGTCCCTCACATAATAACCACAAATTATAAAGTGATTAGAAAAACTACTGTTTTCAAAGTATTGTTATAGAAAAAAATTAACCTTAATTTTTACTTGCATTTGAATTGGAATAATCGATGCACCTTATATTGCTGGTAAGATCGATCTCTTCTGAATTACTAGACGTGTCACTGGAGTTCGAAAAATTCATTTCTATATGCAATGGTCGCGAAGGCATTCGTCGCGTTGATAATGAACTAAACTCTTTACTGTTGCTTGCTTTGTATGTTTTACTCTCCGTGTGATGAAAATTAATTTGTTCGAATGCTAACTGATTGGGTTTTTGCTTATCATCAATGCGTTCTTGTATGCACTCCTTTACCTTAATCTTTTCAATTATATCTGATTTACTATGGCTCACGAGTTTTAAGTTGCTACTGCCTGCTGAGCTGCCATCTCGGTCGGTTGCACTTTGATATGTTGATTGTGGAATATATACTGTTTCTGGAATATGTTCCTGGGGTGCGGCATTCTGTGTAGACTTTGTATCGATTATCGTTCTATTAGCACCATTATTGTTGTTATTATTGTTGATGTTGGTGTTGCTCGTACTGCTGTTGTTGGATGCTGCTTGCGATTCAGACGCTGATAACGAAATTATACGAGATAACATCAATGGTTTCAGAAAAATAAGCTAAAGGTCACTAAACTACAGAAAACCTCAGTAATTTCAATTTGGAATTATTTGGTATAAACGAAACATTCAGGACTCTTGCTTTGCATAATAATAATTTTGAAAGATTATCTCATATTCCCGTTCAAATCTAAAACATAAATAACTTTCACAATCAATAAAATTTTGCGGGGCGGCCCGGTGGGATATTGGTATCGGCGCTGCTCTCTCACACGACAGACCGGGACCAAAATCCCATCCGGACCGCTCCCCCGTAGCAGTGATTGACTATCCTGCTACGTGGTAAACTAAGTCTAATACGGCCAGGCCGTCATACAATAAAAAAAAAAAAAAATAAAATAAAATTTTGCGCCAGAATAAGACCGAACGGTTTGGTCAACTGGCCGACATTGTAAATATACTGCTTTTGGAATCGCACTCCGTTTAAAATAGACTGGGACATGAAAAACAATATCCGTGCAGGACCAAACAGCACTATTGCGCTACTAAACTTCTTTGAACTACCGAACCCCAAGTACCATTCCCATACTTTTTTTTACCGACGGCTCTGTCCTAGAGGATAAAACTGGCTGCGCTGTTGTCTGCAAAAACAACAGCTGCGCCATTAAAATCCTCGTCAACACTTCAATTTTCTTCTCAGATGCCATTGCCCTTCTAATAGCGTTAGAAAAAAATCTTAATCCCGACAAACTTTACGTCATATCTCTCGATAATGCCAGTGTTCTAAGTGCTCTCGACACAGGAGCTTTCAAATACCCACGTATTCAATACCTCGAAGATTTTCCCAAAATTCCCGACTTAACGTTCTGCTGGGTTCCATATCATGTTGGAATTTAAAGGAACGAAGCTGCATCCTTCGTCAACCAGACCAAAAGGAAACCAATAAAGGACAACATCACACTATCCAAGCACGGTTTTCTTTTATGGATCAAAAATGTCTAATCTGACACTAGGAACGAAAAATGGTTCCAATGCCATCGTTTTCTGCGACTCATCAAGCTCTCTACTGACCCATGTACAAACACCGACGCCAACCGAGACCAAAGAGTCCTATCGCGTCTTCGAAATGCACATACAAACATCTGATGGAATAATCTATTCCTCGATTGGACAGTTATTTTTTCACGGGATTTTCATTGTGCAAGATTTCACAAAATATTTCTTTGGGGCTCTCAAGATCGTCGAAACCATCTCTCCACACTTTCATTCGGCAAATGCGAAGTCAATGCGATAGATGGGTGTAATTGTGTTGGAGTCCCGGCTTGCGAAACAATACCCGTCTTACGTTATGTATACTAACTTGCGTTATGTTAAATTTGAGAAATTAACCTTTTTTGTGGCAATACGACCGCAAAATGTTGCTTGTCTTTTTGTCTCATACGACAAGACCGGGGATCAAATCCCATCTGGACCGTTCCCCCCGTAGTGAGGACTGACTATCCAACTACGTGGTATCAATAAGTCTAGTAAGCCAGGAATGGCAGGTATGACCCAGTAGTAGGTCGTTACGCCAAAGAAAAGAGCTAGCAAATCCTAGAAATTTTGCTCTTCGTGGAATGAACTTTGTCAAATTTATTATGTAACAAAATTTTTTTTTCCAGGCGAATACACCCGGGCTAATGTTTCCAATTTCACAGGTTGGAGAAAAAGAGTCGCTCGGCCAACGTCAGCCATGGCCGGTGGCCGAGCAAATAAGCGGCGCCGGCCTTATACGGCAGGACCGGGTTTCAAATCCCATCTGGACCGTTCCCCCCTAGTGAGGGGTCTGACTATCCAACAACATGGTATCAACAAGTCTAGTAAGCCAGAAATGGCAGCCATGACCGAGTAGGTGTAAGGCCGAAGAAGAAGAAGAAGAAGAAGATTATCCATTCTACCCGCCTTTCCGGCAAGGTTCGAATTAGAGATGGGAATAACAACTCCTTTCAAAGAGTTTATTCACTCTTACTCCTTCCTCATTGGGATTTAAATCTTTTAGCAACTCTTTCGGGAGTTGTTTCAATTAATCCCATTCTGAGGAAGTTGTTAGTCGGCACAGAGATGGGATTTAAATCTCTGCGGCGACTAACAACTCTCGAAAGAGTTGTTTCAACTCTTTGGGATTTAAATCCTAAAAGAGTTGTTTCAATTCTTTGGGATTTGAATCCTAATCCTGTGCCGACTAACAACTCCCGAAAGAGTTGTTTCAACTCTTTGGGATTCAAATCCCAAAAGAGTTGTTTAGGATTTAAATCCTAAAAGAGTTGTTTAGCCACATTATGAGGAGTTTATTCAATTCATTCTTCTGAAAGATTTAAATCTTTTATTCAATCTTACTCTTTTCGCACATCACTAGTTCGAATCTCAAGAAGAATCGGCAAGAGCATGGATAATCGTTGTTTCACTGTACTCTGCAGGGCGGTCCGGTGACCTAGCCGATAGCGTCATCGGTCTTTAAACGACAGGATCTTGAATCAAATCCCATACGAACCATTCCTCCTTAGTAAAAGGGCTGAGTATCCAACTATGTGGTCTAGTAAGCCATTATTTGACCAGCATGAACGAACAGGTGGCGTAACAAAGCAAAAAGAAGACTTTATGAAATAATTTTGATTAGAAATTATTGGCAACCAATACAAAGCAGGAAATCCCGTTTTTTTCATTTGTTGGAAACTGTGACAAAAGCCATTGCAAACAAAAATTTAAATTCGACTAAACCTAATTGAGATTAAGCAGGCGAATGATTTTACCTATGATGATCTGTGCATTACCCATACTTAAACAACGCATTCGCCATGCATCTTGTAACAATTGTAGTCGTGCTTGTTTCCTCCATTTAGCACGTCGATTTTGGAACCAAACCTGAAAGAAAAACGCGCTTTTGTTAATGAAAGGAAAATAAATGTTTTATCGTAATGTTAATAATCTATGGTAACATATTACAACATCAAATAAAAGTATTTGAAAGTTAAATTACATCGTCGACACATTAATGTGAAAAACATATACAGTATTAGGTGAAAGTGCCGCTGATCTTTCTACGACTGAAACAAACAATCCTTTCATATGAATTGTTCTCCTGTATAAAGGATCGACTGTCCTGTGGTTAATTTTTCTAATACGACCAGGCCGTCGTACAAAAAAAAAAAAAAATAAAGCAAAGCATCGACTATCGAAATCATTTTTTGGCAACCATAAGGATTATATTAAAGCGTTAAGCCAAGCAGTAAGGTACAGTCGGTTTCCGAGTTACGCGGTTCTCGGCATACACGGATTTGGAGGTACGCGGATTTTAAATTTGACAGTTTTTTAGGGACTTCAATTTTAAATTTGTCAATTTCCAAAGAATTCCTGAAAGCCGTAAATTTTTTTAAATTACGTTCATAACTATTCATAAATTCACTTAAATAAGAATATTGATAATTTGTAGTAGAATTGTCGAAATAAACGTAAAATACTCATAGTTGATCCTTTAATGCGCGGCATAAAAAACATGTCAAACGCTATTTGACTTACGCCGACATTCGAGATACGCGGATTTGTCCGGTCCCCATTATCCGCGTATGTCGGCTTTATATAATAGTTGATCATTAGATTAAAGTGAGTTGATCATTAATTTCGTTCAAGACTTGATGCTTTCAAACAAATTTATTTAGTTAAATTCAGTTTTCACATTTATAAATTTTCAGTTTCTGACATGTATTAATAGCTATAAGATCACATTCGCAATTATTAGCTTACTGTATCAAGTGAAACCTGAAACCAAATCCACAAATTATTACGTGTAGCCATACATTTCATGTTTCTTCTCTGTATTCATCCATTCATAGAAAGTCGATGTATCGTACGAGAAAATCACCAAGACTTATGTTAAGGTCTTGCGAAATATAACTCATAATAAATACATCAAGAAGCATTACTTTATCCAGCGTTTTGAACGAGTAAAACAGTCAGGCGTTGAGAGGGAATGGTCCGAATGGGATTTTGGTACCGGTCCTGTCGTGTGACAGACCTCCACCGTTCTAACTACCACGCTACTACGCAGCAGGATAGTCTGTCCTTGCTACGGGGGAGTAGTCCGGATGGGGTTTTAGTTCCGGTCTTTCGTGTGAGAGACCACTACCACACCGGGCTGCCCTCAAATTGCATATCTAAAATGTATTAAAATAATACATTACACACATATACACTAACCACCGTGTTTACGAAAGGTTTTCAAGTTACTAAATATTCCATTAAACAATAACAACATTCTTGAAATTCGTGAAGCACTCGTCCAGATAGCCATAGCCAGAAAGGGTTTTTTTCTAATGCTTTGATTTCCTCATGACTCAACAAACATACTAACAAACGCGTCAATAGGTATCCCCTTTATTCCATTTTTCACAAAAAATATAAAACTATTATCACCTGAACTCGCGCCTCGCTCAAATTAATCCGTAGTGCGACTTCTTCACGCAAAAACACATCCGGATAGTGTGTTTTTTGGAACAGCTGTTCCAATTCCTGTAGCTGTTGCGGTGTGAACGTAGTACGATTCCGCCGCTGACGACGTCTACCAAACATGTATTCCGTGAGCAGGTCTCCAGGCATTGCTGATAAAAATGGACCCGCCATCGAGAGCTTTCTTCACGTGATCTTTTAACGTCTCTTCCGTTCGTTAAAGCAAGTACGACAAAATAACGCGATTGGTACACCTTATCTACCGATTCACGGACACCTTACAGTGTCATCTAATCTGGGCGGTGTTTGGAACAGAACTGATTCATTTTGATGATAAACATTACTTCTTACCGATACGCAAACTACCGTTGCTCATTATTGTCCTTTTCACTCTGTTCAGTGTTATATCCCTCATCCTTTCAGACGTCGACTGTTATATCCCTTACTGTTATATTCTTCCTGCCTGTAGGCAAGAGCCGAAACGGAATAAAACTGCATGCAGTGCAAGTGACATTTAATTCACCACTACAAAAAGAACCCGAACTTGTCCCATTTCGTTTTAGCATTCATGATGGTAAATAATTCAACGAATGTTGCCTGTTATGAAAAGATCATGCACGAATTTTCCCCTATTTCTGAGTATGTTGTTTCGTTTTGATGAGATTATCTTGTGTATGCCTTAGCTCAAAGAATATGAATTGTACTTGTTTTAAACCTTTTTCAATGGGAAGAAAGAATAATAGAATAGGGCACATTTCTCTGTCCTACCATTTTTCAAAAAGGGGAAACCATGAATTAATGTGTAGCGCAATTATTGCATTTTACCATTGCCAGGGAAAAGGGGGTTACCAATATGAATCCACGTGTTGATTTTGATTACATAGACCGCATCACGTAGGTTACGAATACTCACGAAAAAATATGTACATATGTGATTTGCATCATGTTGTAGTGTTTTGTTTTCTCAAAATTGCATGCTAGATAACATTAACCAGTACTTCCCCGTGCTGCATGATTGAATATGATTCAATACATGATTTTTTTTGCTAGCATTATGTACGACCATCGATGGCATCGTGGCAAAGCTGAAACCATTATTTGATTGAAATTATTTCCATAAAAGTATATGCAATTCAATTCACTCTTCATACCGACCGAGTATGCGCGCATTTACCGCAATCATAATAGAAATTAATGTTAGCGCTTGCGCCCGCATTGTTATGTTAACACTGATGGAAAGGAAACAATTATGAGTAATATGCCTGCGATGAATGAGAAAGATGGTGGCAGTTCTTACTCTATCTCATAATTTCAAGGTGTATATGTTCTCATGCTCTTGCAGCTATGACTACCGTAAGCGTTGGGCAGCAGAAGGAAGCTAGTAAATTTGAGATGCGGCAAAGGTTGCATGATTTTCTCTGCATTTTCTTTGACCGTTGAACAATTTTTGTAATGGAAAAGGCGGAGCAAATCGAGGCCAATCAAAACGTTATGCAAAATATGTTAGTGCTTGTTTTGTTTTGTGCACCGTAATCTGTTCTCCATTTCTAGTGGATTTATCTGCATTATGTAGCCTTTTTTTATTTTTATTCAAATTATTGCTAGTAGGCTCTTGACAAGGCTTTTAGCAAAGCAGAATTAAAAAAAAAGAAATAAAGAGAGGGTATTTGCTCCTATAATTTAAATTAATAACAAGCTATCTATGATAGATAACAAATAAATAAAGTTAACCAGAAATGGGAAACAAGTCTACATCAATGTTAGATCAAGGGGTTGAGAAAATAACGTAATTTATTTATGCGTCTAAAACTTGAAGTTAGAAATCCATAATTTGTTTTACAGAAGTAGTGAAGTTCGTATATTACAGATAAAATGATTTCTTATATTTTTATCGACTATTTCGGATTCCAATTGATGGATTGTAAACTATTCTTACAGATTTCATGCATCAAAATGATATTTTTGCTTGAAACAACAATGACATCTAATGTAGGGCGGTATATAATGTAGAGCGGTACGCACATGGTCTACACACAGGATCGGAGCTGGGATACCATCGGGATCTTTTTTCCATAGTGAGGAAATGACTGAATGATTATTATGGCCCTGGCATGATCAAATATTGTAGGTCGGTAAGCCAAGGAAGAAAAAAGACTTATAATCTATATTCCTTTTTTATTCACCTTTTATGTTATTTCTTAACAGTTGCATGTATACCATTGCGGCAAACTTTTGGTTATTGTTTTACTTACTTACTTA
>KB663821.1:2336-14357 GCA_000349025.1 Anopheles minimus
GTGCGGAATATCTGTCAGAGGTCTTGAGTTAACAATGTATTTTATCTGAATCCATGTAGACCTCAATACTTCACTAGTAGGTTTCCTATGCTGCCACTCTACAGCCATGAACCTTAACGCCTGTCTTATTATTTGAATTAGTCTTTCCCATGATCCTCTTAAATGTGGTGCTGATGGGAGGTTGAACTTTCCCATTTTCTGAACGATTTCTTGAATCTGAGTCTTCATTTCTTTTTCTGCACCCACAAAATTCGTGCCGTTATCACTACACAAATGTTCTATCTTTCCTCTCCTATGTTGGAAATGTTTAAGGCACATGAGAAAACTACCTGTGTCCAGCTTTTCGGCTAATTCGATATGTACTGCTCTATACGATATGAAATACTGGCGATATGAAAAGGTGCCACATAAGCGGTGGTATGGGTACAGCCGAACGTAGAATACATTTTTGACAACAACTTTTCACGTTTTTCAACACCAGCTTTAATCTTATAATATAGAATGACGGTCTTAATGCTGCAATTACGACATTATCCGCTTGGTGTAGATATATTTCGTGATAGTGTCGCACAATAAGTTTAGTGATTCTTGAACGTTGCGGAAAAAGTATGGGCTTCCAAACATCGGGATAAACGATCCTATGGGATCCAAACATAGGATCGTTTATCCCGAGTTCTATCCGTTCCCACGTTCTGGTGCAAACAAACTTATGCTCGATGCCATCTGGTTTCCTTATGCATTTGCATCCCAGATCCTACCCTAAAATTCGTCCACTTGACGATCGCTTTATGCGAGTTTAGGATTTTTTACGATTTATGCTTATCGATGGTTTCGTGCATAGGACCGTTTTGGTATTTTTCTGTTTATTTTGGCCAGCGACGACGATTAAAGACGATAAGTTACAATTTTGAAACTCAACGTTCAAACCTATCGTTGCATCCGCAACTCTACTTGAGTTTCATTACTGCTTTCATGCTCGATTTTCAGAATGTTGTATAAGGAAGCGGGTGGCAAGTCCCTGGACCCAAACGTGTGAGTGTCGCTCCTAAGGGGCATGATCAGTCACTTAGTGATGCGTGCTTAGATGAGGTCAAGGATACGTAAACACTCTTTCTCAGACTTCTTGCCTTACTGCTGCCTGGCATTATCGCTCTATTTTAACGTGTTGTAACTTTTACGTACAGTGGCTGGCAAAATGAAGTGCCCATTCCATATTTTTGAGGTTTCCAACAATTTTCTTGATTGAAAATAAAGCTAACTGACTGAAATACTTCATTACATATTTTCTGTTTCAAGATGCAACACTAAAACATTTCAAAAATATAAGTTTAATTTATCGCAAAAATCAGTAAATTTTCATTGCCAGAAATCCCTCCTCATTTTCACCGTAACGTAAGCGTCACCGTAACAACCATTTTCCGCTCACTTTAATTTAACGAAAAACTACAAGTTCCTTTACCAATTCCGCTAACAAGTCGTTGTGCGTTTATGAATATTGCAAAAAGAGCTTTTCAATTAGTGCCACGTTATTAAATACTCTTCGGCCTCGGTCGTCAAACTATCCTCTCCGATTTTCGCTTCAGCATAACTTTACAGCCAAACGCCTCTTCGAAGTTATAGCCCTATACGGTGAAACTGCGCAGCCTCAATCAGAATCTTCTACTCCTTCTTTGGCACTACAGCCTCGAGAAGTCTTGGTCTGCCATTTCTGACATCCGTGACTTGAATTAAGCCGCAACAGGATATCAGTCAGTCCTGTGTCCGGGGGAACTGCCCGTATGGGATTCATCTCCATCAGGGTATACCGATCTTTAATTAACTGTTGACAACTGAGAACACTTGTTAACAGCACACGTATGCTTCTGCATGGAAGACTATAAATTAAAGAATTTGCTAAAAAAGGGGAATTTATTTTCAAGTGAAAAAGAACAAATTTCCTGATGGGAAGTTTTGTTTTATGTTGGACAACGACTAGGCCGCATAAAACTGATCATTGAAAAATTTAAACCAAACATCAAAAAACGGATATGATATACGATAGACTGGAGGCTACATGACGCCAAGGTGTAAAATTTAAGAAAAGACGATTAATTTTGTGTGTGTAGTTTCGAGAAGATCCAACTGTTAACGAACAGAGCGCAGTATTGATTAGCCAATGCTTGTCGAGGAGCTCTCTTGACTGCCTACTCATAATTATCCATAAACCCCTCTTAAAGCTTTAAGCAAATAAGTTCGCACACATTGCTTAATGTTTTAGGATAATTCGATATACGGAAATGGGACGGTTGTAAGCGAGTAAAATGGTTTTTTTGAGGGTGATGACTGAATGCAACCTCTCTCACAGACGACACGTAATCCAATCCCTATTCATAGCTAAGGTTTTATCACACGAAATTGACGCACCATATATATTAGTAGGTCTTTGTGCACTTGAACGGACGCTTAGTGTATTAGAGATCTTAAGAACATCTCACACGAATAGAGCCTATGCCAGCAATGCCCCATTGAAAGCGATGTGCAGAAAGTTCAACGAATTTAGAGACTTTCGCGACTGTAATATCAGTACCGCTGCGTTTAAGAATAACATTTACGGGACTATGGACATGGACCAAATGAACAGGCTTAGTTAAATTAATTATAATCTAAACACGAAATATGTAGTTATGCAGGTTCAACTAGACGTATATGTCCATTGAACAAAATATATGATAATAATAAATACATTCGATAAAGAAAACGGTTAGGATTGTTGCAGCAGGCCAAGACCGCGAAGCGGTTATAGCGCCTGATAAGTAAGTAAGTAAAGAAAACGGTTGTGATGTTTCGTGCGGTAGTTTCTATAGGCGTTTTGTGCTGCAATGAATCCAGCCCGATAGCATGTAGGTCTGTTACTGATATAGTGAATTAAAGTGGCGTTGGAACATAGTGAGTTAGATCGTGGAGGTTCCGATCGAAGAACTACCTAATACCGGATCAATGAAGCAATGTTGAGCCAGACGTTGTAGCCTCTAATGAAAGCATGTGCTATATACAACTCTGACGACGGAAGATGGATGTTTATGGCAACTATTGAACGCTGAAATCTCTAAAGAGCAACACCCGGGATCAGGGTCTTATCGCACAAAAATAATCAGGTCAAGTAAGTTATTGGCGGCATTACATATCACTGATCTGGTAAAGAACATTGTTGTTAATGTAATCCAGAAGCAGGCAACAGTTGTTCAAGCAATGGAGAGCGCATACGCAACTAGTGGCGTTAGTGAACATGTGTCGTCAATGACACATGCAAATTCTATCGCATTATTAACTCTAGCTCTAAAACTTTATGTTTAGCAAATATTTCACATCATGTTGTAAAAAAACATCTTCTTTGATTGTCTAGCGTTCGAGATTGATGTAAACTTGTTGCAAGCTTGTTTCGACTATAGTGGTTATCAATAACAGATGGGTTCGTAATGCTGCTTGCAAGGATAAACTAAAATAGAACCATATTGAAGTGTAAAAGTATGGAGTATGGCCAAAGCGCATGAACTGCAGGAAATCTGTATTTAAAGCCTAGACCGAATAGCCCTAAGTAGAAAGAACGGCCAATCGCCTATTGGCCTGTATAATCGAACGCTGTTACATATTATTTTCAAAATCTTCAGAAAGCTAAATTGGTATGCTGCGTTCATCTTTTCTTACCGTGCATTTTCGAGGAGCCTCCCTAAAATTCTTTCTTCTGAGTGTGTGATGTGAACAGAGATGAATATTTGGTAAGCAATCTACTGATATCCTTGTAGATTTTGCAAATATTACAGCTTTATGAATGTTGCTTATGTATGTTACATAGGCGAAATTAACATGCACAAGACACGTATCACATTATCAACAACGTACCTCAGGCACAGAAATACGTCAACGATTGTTATGCCACTATGGTTCTTAAAACACACACACACTCATTTATTAAAGTTCACGGTCAGTGCTTATGAGTAATTATCGTCCCCTGGTATTGTTTTGCTGCAAAATCAATGAGAACCGAGAGAAAATGGTAAATATTGTCAACAACCATTTCAAGCCTTGCGTAGCAAATGTCACGCGTGAAACCCTACACTTGCCATCGTGAAGCGAACGACATCTTGCACCTTAAAGACGGCTAGCAAAGGACGAAAGCAATCCAATCGAAAAAGTTCCTCGCCTTGATACTGTCTGGCGATCGGCCTCTTAGTCACGTGTTTCTGCCGTACGTCGCGAGCTGTTCTAGTGCGATGCATGGGCCAGAAATCGATGCGATCACATTACCTTAATTGAACCGGGGACATCCACGTCATCCAATGTCACTTTCAACGGTCGTTTCGATTCGATTGAAAGTATGCTTCGTCTTGTTAAAATTCCATTACCGGACCGGGATCGCAAATTGCTAATAAACGTGTCAATAATTAACAGTAATACGTCGAAATATTGTTTATCGAACGTACATTGTTTTGTTTTGTGTTACGAAACACCATGCGTCTCCATCATTTATATTCATCCTATTTGGCGGGAGGTTACTTGTTGTAATGTTTATAATTGAATACAAAGCAACTACTTCTGGGAGATAAAATTAAAAAAAACCTCATACTATCTACAAGGCGGATAAAGTTGAGATTGAACACAGCCAATTAAGCAACACAACTAAATTTAATTCTGCTTCTTCGAAGCCTTCGTCCAGGCTCAGTCCGGTACGGGCTTAATGCAAAACAAAAAAAAAACCTTACACGTGATATAAACCCATGGGCAGAACGCCACGAGTGCCCGGTGCACATTTCTCACAAGTACCTACACATTCGAACGCTGCGAATGTGTCACCCAAGGCAAAGAAGAACTGGAAAACTTTTGTTTCGAAAGAATCGTAAGGAAAACTTCTTCGTGTTTCCGTGTAGTGACCGAAACGCAAAAGCCGATATGACGATGCGAGCGTTCATAATCGAACGAACGACCAATGGAAAAGCGGAACTGGAACCATGAGCACGACGCTTATACGCTGATTATGCCGAACTACAGACAGGTGTAAAACCACGGTGACCGATCGATCGATGGACACACGCCGAACCGTGCTGACACGATGACGATGGAAGGATTCGGACCAGGCGTAATTGGATCAGTAGGAGTATGTGCTCGACGCAACACACCGCCCTGAAGAAGGCAACGCAACGGAAGCGTATAAATGTGGCCGAGCCGTCGGAATCTAATTCAGTTTGCGTTCATCAACAGGAACGACGGTTGTGATCCCTCCGCTGGAAATCATACACATAATTTCATAGATAAAGCAAAAAAAATAAACCAAAAAAAAAAAACAAAGCAACATTCCGGCTCATTAAACGACTCCAGCAATACCGATTACATTTTCCAAGCAATACAAGTAACCGTACGAAACCAGCAGTGAAAGTGTAGATACATTCTTCCGGAACTATAACAGCAGTGTTGTGCGTGTGTGTTTTACTCGTGTGTCAGCTTTCCTAGAAAAAGAAAAGGAATTACATCAAGATGGTGTACAATTTCAAAGTCTTCAAGAAGTGCGCCCCCAACGGCAAGGTTACGCTGTACATGGGCAAGCGTGACTTTGTAGACCACGTTGCCGGCGTTGAACCGATCGGTGTGTATTGGAAGCGGTTGCATGTTGGTGGCTAGTGACATAATATCCTCCCTCGAGATGCGTTATGCAAAAAAAAATAGGGAACGCATGGTTTTGTAACCATCCATACGAAACCATTCAAAGCAGTCATTTCCCTCTCATTGACGATATTTGCTAGAGTTGTTATACACAGACGTGTTACGTCAAACACGATTTAGTAACGATAGAATATTGATACGTTCAGAGAGCTTTAAATTCCCTTTGGACATAATTTTGTATCTATAAATATCACTAGGTGGGTTAATTAAATTTGGAGCCATATTTAAATGGTGAGAATTTGATCGTAAAACTTATTTCGTCTTCAATAAGCATTCAATTCTGTAAAAATTCAGCATAGTAAGCAACACTATTTAATGTTGAAGATGTATTACTTTCACACATTTCGAGTTATAAAGATGTTACCGTTCTAGTTCCGATTGTTTCAACGGATCTTTTTGTCTTTTTGTTCGATTGATTAGATGGTATCGTCGTCCTAGACGACGAATACGTTCGTGACAACAGGAAGGTATTCGGTCAGGTCGTCTGTAGCTTCCGCTATGGCCGCGAAGAGGACGAGGTGATGGGGCTGAACTTCCAGAAGGAGCTGTGCCTTGCCTCCGAACAGATCTACCCCCGTCCGGAAAAGTCGGACAAGGAGCAAACGAAGCTGCAGGAGCGCCTGCTGAAGAAGCTGGGCCCCAATGCCATCCCGTTCACGTTCAACGTGTCGCCGAATGCACCATCGTCGGTGACGCTGCAGCAGGGCGAGGACGATAATGGCGATCCGTGCGGTGTGTCGTACTACGTGAAGATCTTTGCCGGCGATTCGGAAACCGATCGTACGCATCGTCGCAGCACGGTTACGCTCGGAATTCGCAAAATCCAGTTTGCGCCGACCAAGCAGGGCCAGCAGCCGTGCACCGTGGTGCGCAAGGACTTTATGCTGAGCCCTGGAGAGCTCGAGCTCGAGGTTACGCTGGACAAGCAGCTGTATCTGCACGGTGAGCGAATAGGCGTCAACATCTGCATACGCAACAATTCGAACAAAATGGTCAAGAAGATCAAAGCCATGGTGCAGCAGGGTGTGGATGTGGTGCTGTTCCAGAATGGCAGCTACCGCAACACGGTGGCATCGCTGGAGACGAGCGAGGGCTGCCCTATTCAGCCCGGTTCTAGCCTGCAGAAGGTGATGTACCTGACGCCGCTACTGTCTTCCAACAAGCAACGACGTGGCGTTGCCCTGGACGGCCAGATTAAGCGTCAGGAACAGTGTCTGGCTTCGACTACTCTGTAAGTATTATCGGTAGTTCTTCTGTTTGCTTCATTGCTTAATTTGCAATCGTCCAACAGCTTGGCTCAACCGGAGCAGCGAGATGCATTTGGCATCATCATCTCGTACGCTGTGAAGGTGAAACTTTTCCTCGGTGCCCTCGGAGGAGAACTGTCGGCCGAGCTTCCGTTTGTGCTGATGCACCCGAAGGTAAGCTGCTAAGGGAGAAAGCATAAACATTTAATTATTTTAATCATTTTTCTTCTCTCATTTTCTCTCCCATGAATCTTAAAGCCCGGTACCAAGGCTAAGATCATCCATGCCGACAGCCAGGCTGACGTAGAAACATTCCGACAGGATACAGTCGATCAGCAGGCTTCGGTGGACTTTGATTAAATGCAATTTTGCACGGGCTGGCTAGGGACCCTGGCATGGACTACGACGATGAACCACTAGGCATCTACACGCATAAGAACAACAAAAAAAGAGAAAAAATTGAATATACTCATACAACCGAACGCAAACGACCTACGACGAAACGATCGATCTCACTTCCCCGTCTTTTCATCCTAAGCAATAGCAACGATAGCAGATGGAGAGAAAGATGAAGAGAATGCAACGAGACAAAAAAAATTGAAGACGGACACATCCGATAAGTTTAGTGTTTCTGTAGAGAACTACAGGAAGGAGTGGGGCGGACAAGCAACTAACCAAACGCTTTCCTCCCTGACGATGTACCTTACAAAATTTACAATATAGAAAAAAACGTTTTCACCGTCTTTAACAACATTCGGTAGTTTTGGTGTAGTTTTCATAGAATCCTTTTGAGGGTAAGGACACTATTGAAATTAGCTGTTTTGTTATTTTGTGACCGATTGCAATGGCATGGCGCCAAAACCCGTCAACCATGTACACAACGAAACACAACAACTCATTTGATTGAATGAAATAAATCGAAAAGAACCACATACTAATTGGTTGAAAACAAACATTTAGTGCGCCTTAGTTCGTTTATTTTTTCGCCCAGGACAGATAACAAACTTTAATTCTCGCGGGTGTACATACACATGGAAAATTGATTATAATAGTAAATGGTGTTTTTTTTTTATATCGATACTACCTGACCCAACGGACTTCGTTCCTTGCAACATTTATTTATCGTCTCTAAGATTCCAGTGATCGGTGAAGCATAAATTTTCATTCTTTTTTGTGTTTGTAAAAGACTTCAAAAACTCCAATCGGTTTAACTGTTATCGGTTGGATTCTTGTGTGAAACGATTGGTCTCGAATTGGCCTTGATGCTTACGTAGATGTTAAGGAACTTATTCACGAAACATGAGGGAATTCTGGATACTTTTCATTATTGATTCTGTATACGGTAGTGACCCCAATTCTGATTCCGCTTGGCCCTAAATGGGATTTTGAATCGATTTGACCCTCTCGGTTGCGGAATTAGCGGTTTTGGGGCCTCGAAGGGCCTCGAAAGGCATTGAAGCTCATCAAGTCAACATGCAAATCAAGATATCAGGGACTCCCTTTCAGACGATGGACGAAGTCATCATCCAAGTTATTCTGCCCTTCGATGATCGAAGACCCGAAGATCGTCGAAGTCAACCCACTCTCCAAGTTACTTTTATCACATTCAAGCAGGTTAGGCCCGGGTACTGGTGTTGGGCCCTAATTTTCATTCCACTAAGGGTTAAATTGATCCAGACATTCTCGAGTTTTAGTGCAGAAGTATGTAATTATTCAGAAGAATTACCGAATTTAGGTGAGCAGAGCTCAAAAGCGAGTTTTTTGTCATTTATGAGGTGGTGTTACTGCGGTAATAAACCGGATAGACCCTCCGTTCGGATCACGCGAAGACTGTTAGGTGCCGGGAAACATTCGCGCATTCTTCAAGAGCTCTGATAAGCGCTGTCAAAAACTTCGTGCATCAAGAGAGTTTGATCATTCCCTAGATTAACCAGAGGGAGATTTGAACTGTGAATCATTCAGGATAACAAGAGTTGCGGTAAAGGATTTGGAGTTACCCGTTTGAGGTCTGGATTTAAAATGGTTTATTCTTCAGTAATTTAGTTCCCTACTATTTTTTGTTCCAAACTCTTTATTGTTATAACCAGTATTAAATTGAGGGAATGTGATAACCTAGTTGGTGGTTGGCCAGGGGCCAGCAGAGTCTGTTACGCGTGTAAAATTCGACTGTTTTACTCACTATAAACTCAAAATTTCGACACCACTGTTTTCCCGGGAACTTACTTTGTCACCAACAGTGTCAAAAAATGTAAAATGTTTTTTATTATTGGTCGGTCCAACAATTTTTTAAGGATGCTTTCTAGAAAATTCCACAACGTCTGCAATTGGGTATTGGGGGGTATTCCCGCTGACAAAATCGTCTTGCTTTCTCGCTCTGTCTAAGTAACAAGTTAATCAAGTTCGCTTAGAAACATCCGCTACAAACTTTACCAAATCTTACCAGAAATAATTCAAACAAACTAAAACTATCTCACCCCCACCCCACGCCTCTCCGCGCTTACTCAAAGCAATCTTTGAGCCTCAGTACAATCGAAGATGTCAGAGGGCGTAAAACCCCCGGGGTGCCTCCTAGAGAATATCGTTGAGAAAGGGTCAGATAAGCGCCAATCGGAAACGATTGCGTCCGTATATGTGGAGTCTGGCGTTATCGACGGCTTGAACGGCATCCGGACCGTTCCCTCGTACGCAGGACTTGACTATCCTGGTGAAATGAATGGCGGACCAAGTCCTCTGAGTAGCTTTTATCGACGATCAGTCTCACTTCATAATTATGTTTCCAATTGTATCAAAGCTAAGGTCACTTGTTGAGAAGTCTCGCTCGATGCTAGTGGACAACGGCATTGATAAGAAATTTTGGAGACAAGCGATGCAAACTACTGCCTATCTTACGAATCGGAGTCTATTATGTGCAATTTTACGAATGAGAAATCAGATGAAGATTTTAGGATCTTTTTTCTGAAGATATCGAAGCTCCATGAACAACTTGGAACAGAAACAGCGAGTTGTGAAGAATTACAAAATAAGCAGCGACCGCAAAGAGATCGTTAAGTCCCTAAGTGACATAAGGACTGATATCGTGTGCGCAAAACAACGAAAATTTTGTAGAAAATGCTCCTCAATACATCGAAGAATTGAAGAAGCTTGAAGATTAGCCGGAGTGTAAACTGGACATAGATAAGGAGTTAAAATCGCTTCTTTTATAATATAATAAGAATATGTAGTAGTTGGTAGATTCACCGATCGTATGAAAACCAGTATAATGTAAATGGGTTTTTTGTTTCAGGTTTTATCCAGCAACGACAACTATGAGAGCAATGCTTGCAATCGCCAACCAGTTTCAACTTATAGTACATCAGATGGACGTGACAATTGTTTTTCTCAATGGAGATCTGAAAGAAGAAATGAATATGCGGCAATCGAAAGGAATTGAGGATAGGAAGAAAGTGTGTCAACTGTATAATTCCATTTACGGTCTAAAGCAAGCACCATGTATTGAAGTCCCGGTGTGGTTTTCACCGATGTTTAGAAGATAGCTGCTTATATGGTCGTTCACGCTAAATTAGTCCGGTATTCTTGCTACTTCATCTAGATAATATGCTAATCATCGCAGAGAATTTATTCAAAAATTCAAATTGCAATTCAATTTCAAAAAATAAAAGACGTAAGCGAAACTAAAATGCTTCTAGGTATGTGGGTTTAAAGAGAACAAGCGACGGGAATTATGAAGCTGAGTTATCAAACATAAACCAATGCTAAAGCATTTTTGGAATGGAACAATGTAAGCTATCATCTATTTAATTGGAGCCAAACCTACAGTTGCAGAATCGACTTTATCATATAGGAAATTGATCGGGTGCTTTACTTATTTGATGATAACATCTCGTTCGGATATAAGTTACATACTTAAGCCAATTCCTGGGCAACCTTGGCGATGAACATTGTATACATGCTAAAAGGGTTCTTCGCTATCTGAAATGCAACAACTGAATATGGATTGCTTTACAAGAAAAAGATTCCGATTTTTCGCAAAATAATGGGCAATGCAGATGGGAATGGCTAAAATTGTAATAATTGAACGGCGTTCACTACAGCTTGGAGCACTAGAAAGCATTGAGCAATGACACCTTCGTCTACAGAAGCAGAGTATTGCGCAATGTTAGTCTTATATCGCTTTTGCCAAGTCAGACGGTGCAACAAAAATTTCGCAAACACGCATGGTTGATAGAACGATTTAACCACACTTGTTTCATCTTTTCCGATTTATTCAGCTATAGCTATCACACATGACCGCCGCTCTTGCTGCTGGATTCACTGCAGCCCTTCTTCACGAGTGGCCGAGAACTCGTTTGATACCTTTGCACTCATCTGATTTTACCTTAGTGAGATTACATGTTCCATTCCCCGTGAAATGGATTGTTTCGCATTGCCAAGTGTACGCCAAAGTATTTCGATTACATTTTAAGAAAACATAGTCACTAGTAGTAATAAGCTTTTTCTTTCTCTAGATTCATTGATCTTACCTTTATTGCGATGACTTAGTTGTTTTTTTTTTACCTTTACGATATACAATATTCTCATCGTTTCACGCCTATGTCTTTACTTCGCATACTTTCCTAGTTCACTCGTTTCCAGTCTGTGTCAGTGATTGGTATAAGTGTTGACTTTAAACGATCCAACCATAGGAGGGGGTACGCTACCAAGGGTTCATCGTCGTTCGTTTCAAATCGTTCGCAACAACACACTTTCGAGTTTTAGTGCAGAAGTATGTAATTATTCAGAAGAATTACCGAATTTAGGTGAGCAGAGCTCAAAAGCGAGATTTTTGTCATTTATGAGGTGGTGTTACTGCGGTAATAAACCGGATAGACCCTCCGTTCAGATCACGCGAAGACTGATAGGTGCCGGGAAACATTCGCGCATTCTTCAAGAGCTCTGATAAGCGCTGTCAAAAACTTCGTGAATCAAGAGAGTTTGATCATTCCCTGGATTAACCAGAGGGAGATTTTAACTGTGAATCTTTCAGGATAACAAGAGTTGCGGTAAAGGATTTGGAGTTACCCGTTTGAGGTCTGGATTTAAA